>WSXT02111014.1:0-11198 GCA_011762715.2 Neuroterus valhalla
GGCGAAAATGTAGTTAGCTATATATTTTCGCCGTCCCCACCACCGACCCAGGCCGTATCTAGGACGTAATATCTTTGCTTCTGGCAACAGGAAAGTGCTCATTTTTAGTTCCACTAGTTTGATCTCCTTATGTCTATTCTCCATGGATCAAACGATACATTATGTCCATTATGGCCATGCGTTGTTCTAGCCCGATTCCTAACTTACCGACAATTTGGTTGGTACAAAACTAGAAACGAAATGGTAAATATGGAGAAAAAAAAACAGGAAGCACTAAGGGACGTTTGTATGGTGGTAAATTTGGAGAATCACAAGGAAGTTTCATTTTCATTACAATTTTTTTTGTATTCTTAACATGCTTCCCTCTTCACATACAATAGTATAACTTACTTTCTATAGTTATCCTATTTTCACCAACTACAAATCTAATATATTGGTCATGCAAGGAAACTTTCACATTATCAACATTTTTTATATTATAAAATTTTTTTTTGGTCCTAGGCTTTGGGGTCCGTAAATGACGCAGAAGATTTGAACTACCCTCAATCGTTTTGAATAAAATTATATTTAGTATTAGGATTGCCACAAAACCAACAAACTAGTATTATAACTGTAAGGTTTAGTATATTCATCAAAATAGTTTACTATATTTTAAGGTCTTATACTCTTTTTATCAATTTTGCAGCAAACACTTATACACCTCCAAGAATAATTCAAGACAAAATGAAACTACTTGGCTCGTAACGTAAATTGAATAGTGCTTTATATTTTATATTCAAATATAATTGCGCACTCGATTTGAGAAACACTAACCATATTCTACTTTTTCTCAATGAACTTTCTCCATCGATTTACAAACATAGGAAGTACAACTTTGAAATTTTTTATATTTATTAATCTGTACATTGAAACCATTTGAGCGGATGGGAGAGTTACAAAAAAATGCCATTATTTATACGCTTTCGAGTAAAATTAGATCATTTTTTCATTGAAGAGTTACAAATCACCGCACGAGTTTAATAATAAACTTATAAATTTACTAACTATTTGACATTCCTTTTGGCTCTTTCTTGTAAAATCTTTAGAGCTGGAGTGTCAAATTAATCTCTTTATTTCTTCCCTTTGAAAGAAAATTAATTCTTCTCTCTAATCGTGATTATTCGTGTTTTTGGTACACTTATCTAGATTTGTAAAGTCAATATTAAAATATTTACATTCTCGTGGAGTGGAAAAAAAACCTCAGGGTGGAACCCTCAGCTAATTCCAACGTGATCTTGATTGAGCATGTCACGAACTTCCTGAAATCAGAAGAAAAATTAGAACAAATGGAAAAGTAACTCAAGTGTTACAGGAGTGTTCGAAAGAATGACAAGTGTTTGAAAAATATAAGGAAGTTTTTTCCCATTATTGATTTCGAAACCAAGGAAACAAACGATTTTTGGAATTTTGAAAGTGTCTGGGACGTTGAGCAAATATAAACCTATTTGGAGGGAATTTAGAGAACATCCATTTCTAGATTTTCATCCCAAAATCGCGACAGGAAGCCAAAGATTTCCATAAAAAGTCAAATAAGTACCACCTCACTCTGTAATCGCATAATCCCTGATTTACATTTTTAATGGATTTTGATGTTTTTCTTTCAGAAATTACCTCAAGTTGCAGAAAAAAAGAATAACTGCGGATATTCCGATCGAACCTCGTTGTTAAATAACAAATTTTTCTATGGTCGGACTAAAGTATCCGCAAGTACTCATTATATTGGGGAGACTTAAGGTCATTTCTAAGTGATAAAATCAAAATCCATGAAAAACTGACATGTCGGGCGATTTTTGTCCATGAAAGGTACTCTTTCATATAATGGGCTGCTCCCTTCTTACAGACCTGCAGTCTTTGATAATGTCCTTCCTTTCTTTCGATGTCCTCCTGAGTCTTGGAAATTGTTTCAGCGCCATCCAAAGGCCCCCAACTCCAACTGCCTTCTCCATCAAATTGCAAGAGTAAGCGATGATACTTTGCAAGAGACGAAACTCGATGAGTGATAGTTAGGAGAGTGATGCCCCTCTGCTTGGCAGTCTCGTACATCGCACCCTCAGCCTCTAAGCTAACGGCACTCGTGCACTCATCCAGGAGTGCATATTGTGGAGCGTGATAAAATAAACGAGTCATTGCCAATCTTTGCTTTTCCCCTCCCGAAAGAGTCGAGTCCCAATCTCCAAGAGCATCCAGACCGTCGGGTTCTCTCTCAACGAGTCCCCGGAGATCCACTAGACCCAGAAGCTTCAGCAACTCTTCGTCTGAAGACTCTTCTTTTTTACATTCCGCGGGATAAGTTATTTGGTCACGCAAACATCCCACAGTCATGTATGGTTTCTGGGGAATGTAGAATAGAGCTGCTCTGCCGTTTCGAATCGAACAAGTCTCCGCGGGGCGAATTAGAGTCCCACCGTAAACTGGCCAGAGACCGGATATTATTCGGAAGAGGGAGCTTTTTCCACATCCGTTCGGTCCTGTGATTATCAAGTGATCGCCCGGTCTTATCTGAGAACGACAAAGTCGTAAACATTTCGATTAAAAGTCATTTTTAAAGAGTGAATCAAGTAATCAATTTTAAATGATGAAGCAAAAGGGTTTACCTGGATATTCAGACTAGGAACAATAACTTCACAGTTGGGAGTAACTATTGGCACATTCATGAGACTGATGCTACCATCAGAGCTTTCTCGAACGATTCCTGAAAATATAATTCTAATTAGGTTCAAATAATTTCCGACTAGGCATTAGTCAGCCATATTGAGATACTCTTGTTTTGTATGGGAGGCGACTACGTTTGTCACTTTTGTGAAATAAATTTGGCAATTTTATTTCCAGGATCGTTATTTCTGCCGTATTCGGTCGCTATGGAAACCCAGCCAATAAAATGCAGGAGTTCGTTTATTCGACATCCCGGTATAGTAATATTATTGACCTACCCTCTTACTCTGGAGCGAAATAGCATTCACAGGGTGGCGATTTAGCGGACGATTTCAAATTCCCGGTCATTTCCCGGTTCTTCACGGTCAATTTTTTCAATTGACCGGTCAACTAGAAGTAACGTATTTATATTTCTCGCGAAACGCAAACATTTATTTTTATTCATGACGTCCATTCTAAACATTCTTTAACACAACAGATATCAAACATTGCAAAATTAATAAATTTTGAAAAAAAAACTCAAATTTTCAATGAAAAAATATAAATTTTTTTAACGAAAATTGGAACAGTTAAACTCACAATTAGGAAAAATCAATTCACGATAACAAAAAAAAAAAACGGATTTACAAATATGAGATCATTTTTCAATCAAGAAGATGCATATTCAAATAAAAAGATGAATATTTAACTGGAGCACATCAACTTTCAACCATGAAGGTGTATTTTCAAACAAAAAGATTAATTTCGAAGAAGAAAGAATCATCTTCTAAGAAAAAGTACAATGTTTCAACGGAAGAGTTGAATTTCGAACTAGAAAAATAATCATTTGCAACGAAGAATGGAACAGTAACATTTTTAGTTAAAAAAAAAAAAAATTCCAAACAAAACAAAAGAGTTTCATACTGAAACGAAGAATCTTCATCTGAAAGAGTTGAGTTTTAAACAGATAAATGAACTTCTACTGGAAAAGATAAATTGTCAACGAAGATTTGGAAACTCGAATTTAAACAGAGAAAAAATAAATGTTTAACTAAACAAATGAACAACTGAAAGATTTGAGTTTTAAACAGATAAATTAACTCTTACTGAACAAGATAAATTGTCAACAAAAAATTTACTCAATACTCAAATTTAAAAAATGGATCTTTAATTAAACAAATCAATTCTTAACTGAAACTATGGAATTTTCAATAGGAACAAGTTCAATTGTTAGACAAAAAATTACCTATTGCAAAAAAACTAACTGTAAAACAAATTACTACATTTTACAAAAAATGATGAAGAATGAAATGAAATAAGTAGTCAAATTTTAAACCAGAAAGACTAATTTTTAACTGAAAAGATGATCATAGAATAGTTCAATTTTTGACAAAAAATTAAGTTTCAACCAAAAAATATAATTTTTCAACAAAATTGTTGAAATTTGAACTATAAAAATAAAAATTTTCAAACAAAAATGGAATAGTGACATTTTTGGCTCAAAAAATTAATTATAAACCAAACATAAGATTTTTTAACCAGATTGATGTTCGACTAAAATGAAAAATATTCAACAGCATAACTAGAACTGTTATTTCCGAGGAAGAATATTAATTTCCGAAGGAAAAGATAATTTTCTACAAAAAACGGACTTTTCAACAAAATATGTGAAGTTTTAACTAAATAATTGAATTTGCAATTTAAAAAGACAAATTTCCACCAAATTGTCGAATTTCGAATTAAAAAAGATCGATTTTCCACCAAAAATGAAACAGTTGAATATTCAGTTGAAGAAATTGATTTTTAACCAAACTGATGAATTTTCAGGTATGATGATTAATCTTCAAATGGATGAATGTATTTTAAACAAAAAGATGAATTTCCGACTATGAAGAATAATTTTCTAGAAAAAGGCAAGTTTCCCATGAAGTACATAAATTCTCAAAGGGATACTTTGATTTTCAGATTCAGAAATCAATGTTAAACTAATTACTTGAATTTTCACCAAAAAAATATGAATTGAATTTCAACAAAGTAGTCAAAATTTAAATCAGAGGTGAATTTTGAATCGGAATAATGCAACTTCAACATAAAAATTGAGCTCTCAACAAACAAGCTTAAATTTTAAACAAGTAGCTTGAGTAGTTCCCGTTCCATGTAAAAAATTCCCTGTTCCAAGTGAAATTATACTTCTTCACAAGTCTCAAGTCAAATAAATGAGAAAAAGCAGATAAAACGTGATAAATACATTTTTTCGAGAAAATTTAGATAATAATTCTTTCTGTATGTTCGGGCTATCATCAACTTGATTATCTAATTTAAGTCAGCTAAAAAAATCTCACAGAGCAACAAATTTGCATAACGTTTTTCTTATAATGGAAAAAAGAAAAATTCTTCCTCTCATGAAGTATAGATGTATTTAAATATTTTGAGAATCAGGGTGACGGAAAGTTACATTCTTTTAATCAAATGATAATATGTTTTTTTGATTCATAAAAAGGAATCGGTCATTTCTCGTATTTTTTCGTTAGAATTGTAAATAGCCTAGGTTGAGTCAAATAAATTCCCGGTTTTTAAATTGAATTCACGGCCATTTCCCGGTTTCCCGGTCAAGTCGCCACCCTGATTCGTAATTTTACTCATTCTATTAGTAATAGTTAATATAAATTCCCTCTCTTCTCTACTCTAGATAAGCCTTTACATGTTTCGGCAATGCCTGAACAACTCAATCCTGTGAGTTTTGAATCTCAGAAATTCCCTGTCTCGTGCAACTGGATTCGTATAAAAAGCGTTTGCATTAACCTGACCATTCGCTTATAGGAGCGGGGGAATGGAAAGAACCAAATCTTCCGAGCACACAGAGCCGGATTTGGAAATTTGCCGCCCTTCAAATGCAGCCTTTTTTTTCTTACTGGCCATAAAAGCAGAGCAATTTATTAAATATTCCATCACGGTCAGAAATTTGCCGCCGTTGGAAATTCGCTGCCCCGAGGCAGTGCCCATGTTGCCCCATAGGTAAATCCACGCCTGCGGGCACAATACAATTAGGCATAAGCCTTATAGAAGATTCAATTGTGCTTGCCTCCATCAATGTTAATTTTTCTAAGCAAGACTTATATTGGCAACAGGATCAACACCTTCACAAAACGTCATTTCAACTTTATGCCGTCTGAACTCATATCCCGTGAGACAGATTCACTGAGACTGACGATGTATCAAAATGGGCGCCGTATAGCTTGTTTGCAAACCACCTACGAAAAACTTACCTTTGATAACAGGAGTGCCATTTTGGAATTCAATCACTTTCTCCGGCAAAATTGATAAGTTTCCATTAGACATTCTAGATTGACCACTTGTGACGACATTCCTGCGATATTTACATAATGCAGCATCTCTGAAGACGTCTAACATTTCGCTAACTCTGGCCACATAACCTGCCAGAGCGACTAATTCCTACAAAAAAATTTTATTAGTGTTTTTTGATCAGGGCAGGAGGAAACTAATAGATAATTAGGATTAGATCTCGTAAAAATTACCTTATAAGAAGACATAAGTCGCTCAGCGGCATCCGCTCCAGAAGTTAAGAGATTTTTCGAGGTGGTCAAATATCCAGTTCTCTCACTGACTCCTACACGTAATGATTAAAAACAAATTAATACTTTGAACAGATTGAAAAGATCCGGCAGAAGTCTAGATAGAAAGTTATCGAATTCCATTAGATAGGTATCGTTTATTTTCGATTCAATGGACTTTGGTTTCCGTGATATTAAGGCTCTAGGACTTACGCGACTCGAGGATCGTTAACCTCGAAAGTCGATACTCAAACCTCTAGAACTCGGCAACCAAAGCTCATAGGATAAAATTTAAAAACACGGATCTAATAGACATTAAATTCTAAATAAAAACAAATTGATTATCTAACCATCTCCATTATTTTCTTGCATTGCACTCGACGATTGTGTTTGTGAAGTGTAGAGAACAGGAAGAGCAATCATGAGCAATCCAGTTCCAGACCAGACATATTTCATGAGAAGTTGCTCCAGCATCACGTACCATAATTTCATGGCAAGAACTCTGCGAAGATGACGGGTGAGCGATTTATAGGCGGTACTAAGATAGCGATGTTCAGCTCGATGCCCTCCATAAAATGCAATTTCCTCGGCATGAGCACTGATTCGAGCATGAGCTTCTCGTAAGTGTCCACGCCGCGAAGCCTCTTCAGCGACAAGTTGGCCAAAACGGGGTGAAGCCAAACGCAACACCTGACCCGTTACTCCTATTACGACTATTGCGAGCAAAGGTCCTGCAATTCAAATTATTATTATTATTATTATACCATTGAGCAAAATCCCTTCCAGGGTAAGCGTAACTTGTTTAGTTCAAGCCTCGTCACACTTCCAGAGATCAAGAAATGAATAGGACCCAACACGGGTCACTGATCAACTTCTCTAGAAATCACCCCAGGTAAAGATCTTCGCAGAGACATAATAAATATCGATCTAGACATTAAGGTTCTTCGTCAAAGATAGGCTTTCTCCAAAGCCATAATTCTATTACACTGATGAATTGTTTGTTATAATATTTGTCCCACCTCATCTTTAGACCCTAATGGAGGCTCGTATGGACTTCTTTTTTTTCGAATGTTGCCTTATTGTTTGCTTTTGTTCGAATTGAAAATCAAGTAATTCTTGCGCCTAAAAGTCGGCACCGCCTTGCATGCTAAATAGCGGTCATTGGCGTGCACTGCCATGCCGGCCCCGAGTATTCTCGACAAATGCAACGGGTAACGTCCATGTCGACCCTGAACCGTTAGTAATGGAAATTTCATAACTAGGCGTATTACCATGATTCGTATTATTGGAAATTTTAAAATGTATTTTCGGCAATAGCACTGTAGAGTCTGAGGATTTATCTCCAGATCTGAATAGACTTTCAAATGTCTGGGATTTATCAATTTCTGAAAAACTTCAAGATATTTGTTCTCAAAACCATAAGAGTTTTCTCTTCACTGGTCCTTTTTCCCTATAAGGGAAGCAAATTAATGATCTTCGTTTCTAATTTATTTAATAAAACATAAGAATAGGGTGATTCTCAGCGAAAATGTGTGTATTCGCTCCGTAGATAAGACTGTAGCGATGTCAGTGGCGGTTTTCGGAACTTCTGGCTCGCCAAATGCATAGGCAGTCATAGTGAAAAAAGTGTAAACAGTTATTTAAAAAAAATCACGAGTATTCCAAATAGAAGTAAGTTACTCTAGCAAGATATGATTGAAATGATTGATTATACATAAAATACATGGACAAGTTGTGTTACAACAAATTTTTTTTACGATAATCATTGTGTACAACATAACCTACAATTTTCAGAACCACTTGCACTGTCTGACATTGCCCAAATCTGAAGTTGGCTTTTTGCATAGAAGAATCCAGTCAAAAATGTGATTATCCAGGTAACGAAAGAAGAAAATTTGAATCGCGAATAAAAAGTAAGTGCACATAGTGGATTCTAGTCTTTGCTAGGGGTGATAACATTCTTGAATGACTCGTTTTATGCAAAAGACAACTTCAGATTTGTGGAAGATTTGTCTCTGGGAGTTTTGTCCACCATCCGTAGGTTATAACTTTTAAATCACAATTTACTAAAATAGAAATGATAGAAATTAGTCTTTCAATTACCGGAGAAAGAAGACTTTTCGAACACATAACCTATACGCTCGAATAATTTTGAAAAACAATTTATAGCAATAAATAAGTGGATAAGTCTTATTTATTCCTATGCGAAACAATGTAACTGGCGAGCCGGAAGTTAGAAATAGAAAGAAATAGAAAGTCAAGAATTATTCCATTTACAATGAAATTTTTGAAAGTTCAACCAAAAAAGAAAAATTATTCATTACCAAACGAGATAATATTCAACAAAAGAGTTGAGTTTTCAGGCTGAAACGACAAATGTTTCAGAGCAAAGACAACCATTGAAACGAAAAATATGAATTTTTATTAATTAAAAAGCAAACAGGTCAATTTTGAACTGAATATGAAATTTCAAACTGAACTGAATTTTCAACTGACGAGGGGACCTTCAGGTACTATGTTCAACAGCCGGATGGCTCAGCCGGTAGAGCGCTTGGCTGGTAGGCGCAATGTTTCACGCTCGATTCTCACTTCCTATCCTTCCTTTTTGATGCAAAATTGTTTATTCATTCATTTCCCAAGAATCATTTATGAAATTATAATTTTTAATAACTGTTTAATCATATTCCCAATGAAAACTCTGTTTTAACTCTTTATTGTCCCTCGCTTGGAAAGTTTTGTATTTTATTTTAAATTATTAATTATTTATTAATTTTTAGTTTTTATATTTTTAATTTATATTAGGAAATAGGTGTTTTAAACGAAAATTGCAATGTTAAATACGAAATGAGAATGTTTTATACAAAATACAAAAAATGAAACACAGGAATAATAGTCATATATCTTTTAAACATTTACTAACTTACATTAACAATCATTCTGAATAGTTATCAATATCTGAATAGTGATTAATAATAACTATTCAGAATAAATGTTATTGTGAGTTAATAAATGTTTAAAAGATGTATGACTATTATTCCTGTGTTTTTTTTTGTATTTTGTATAAAACATTTTCATTTCGTATTTGACATTGCAATTTCCGTAAGAAACACTCATTTCCTAATCTAAATTAAAAACTACAAATTGAAAAATAATAAATAATTTAAAATAAAATACAAAACTTTCCAAACGATAGATAATACAGAGTTAAAACAGAGTTTTCATTGAAAAAATGAATAAACAATCATTGAAAATTATAATTTCATAAACAATTATTGAAAAATGAATGAATAAACAGTTTTGAATTTAAAAAAAAGTATAGGAAGTGAGAATCGAGCGTGCAACCTTGCGCCTACCAGCCGAGCGCTCTACCGGCTGAGCCACCCGGCTGTTGAACAGGGTACTGCACCAGGGACATGACCATCTGCTTGAAATTCTTCAAATGCATTCTTCTCGAAAACGGCTGAAAATTGCGCCTTCTTGATTTTTCTCAGAGAACCTCTAGTAGGTGTCTATCACAGAGGAGAGTATCGACCAAAACAAAAATTAGGTAACCAGAAGGTCCCCTTGTGAAATATGAAAAAGGCAGCTGCAATTTCAACCGAATCGTTGATCTTTGGAGTCAAAGAAGGTAATTTTGGGAAAGAACTTTGGATTTCAGTCCATTTTATAATAAATAGTTAAAATTTTCACGAAAAATATTGAAGTTGATATTCCATCCGACGAAACATCCGAAATTTAAAATAAAAATCTGTTCAATCAAACCATAGAGATATGAATCATCTATGGAAAATATAATTGTTGTTATTTCAAAAAAAAAAAATGTTTTGATATTGAATCAAGCAGAGTTGGATTCTGTTAGAAGAGGAACATTTTCAACATAATAATTTTTAACCAAACTTTTGAAATAAAAAAAAACTAATTTCGAAACTAAAATGGACGATGTCTTCGCCAAAGAGTGCATCTTCAACCAGATATGATTATCCAGCTAAAAAATGAAACAAATCGCAACCATAATGTTATGAATCTCTAAACCAAAAAGGCATATTTTATCGTAAACATTTCTATTTTCGACAAAAATAATAGAATTTCCAACCAAACAGTACAACTTTCTACCAAAATAGTTTATTTCAACAAAAAAAAAAACATCAATTTTTTACATAATACGGAATAGTTGAATTTGCAACAGGAATACAATTTAATTCGCGCCTAAGTATTCACATTTTCAATTGGGAAGATTAATCTAGAATAGAAGAAGAAAAGAATTTATAACAAAAAACAAGTATTTTGAACCAAAATATTAAATAAAAATGACGATTAACTTCCAATTATCAATGGACTGGTTGATATTTCGTATATATATCCTATTATTTTTGTCGAAAATATTAATATTCTCGATAAATAACACAGCCCTAAAAAAAAAAATTTTTTTTTGTGTTGCCCTGGATATCTTTGCAAATTCTTATGTTCTTAAGTGCCCAAACTACGAATATATTCATAAAAGTACTGGATGTGCTCTTGTTCTCATGATTTTTACATATCTTATATTTTGAACAATCATCGGCTTGTTAGTAATAAAATTAATTTTCCTAGACATGATTAGGCTTCCACCATACTTCTACCATTCTATATTAAGTTAGGGATAATTAAGCAATTCAAAAAAGCGTTGGAAAAGTAAGGGGATTGGTTTAATTACATTTGTAGGAAATTTTCAAAGCTTAGTATGGAAAAGTTGAGATGTGAAATTTTTGATGGTC
This sequence comes from Neuroterus valhalla, assembly GCA_011762715.2. NCBI lineage: Eukaryota > Metazoa > Arthropoda > Insecta > Hymenoptera > Cynipidae > Neuroterus > Neuroterus valhalla. Next base: position 10,997 of record WSXT02111014.1, read on the forward strand.
CTCAAATACGGCAATTGATGAAAGACACAAATTTTGTAAAATTTATGACTATTCCGGGAATTGAAGCTTGGAAATGTTTTGTGTTATATTCGAAAATTTCCTAGGTAATCATAAAGCACCGAATTATGAAGAAATTGTACAAAATATGCTGACAAACGTTCAGACTCTAGGAGCAAATATGGGAATCAAGTTACACTATATC
>WSXT02111025.1:0-11198 GCA_011762715.2 Neuroterus valhalla
GCACCGTCTCGTCCACAAGCCATCCACGAGCTCATTTCGGAGAAGGAGCGAGTTTGGGTGAATTGATTTTGAGGTTTTAGTGTATTTGAAAGAATTATAAAATTAATTGTAATTGCGATGAAAATTTTCAAAGTTTGAGGGTAGAAAAATAATACGAATGCTCCGGAAAAATATCTTCCATTCATTGCCTGTTCATATAATTTAAATAATTTGTCTAAATCACTTTTTCTTGATTTGGAAGGACAATTTGTTTATCTTGAAAAAAGCCCTTATAATGACAGAAGAATCAGGCCACGTCAACTCAAAACTCAAAACCCCGCACCGTTTTCATTATTTTTAATAATAATGATTTTTGCAACTATTAATAGGAAAATTAATAACTTACGACTCGTTTGCAATAATCGAATAAAATTTTCTATGGCAGTTGTGGAGCATTTCCTCTTTTTAATGAGAATTGTTCCTGAATTATATTTGCAAAATTATCATTTTTTTATCAACAATTATTATGCGGCGCCCACGACAAAAACTTTTTTATAATACTGCTTCGAAGTCATAAATAATCAAATTTGTTTAAATGATTGTTCATGAAAAAATGTTAATGTCGCAAATATGATTCAGGTGAAATTCTCATTAGAAAGAGAAAATGCTCCACAACTGTCATAGAAAATTTCATTCCTTTATTGCAAACCAGTCGTAAATTATTAATTCTTCTATTGAAAGTTGCGAAAATCATTGTTATCAAAAATAATGAAAACGATGCGTCTTTTCGAAAAAGGGTTCAAAGTGTTTTTTTGTAATGCTATTATTTACAGATTTTTCCAATTGTTGTCAATTTTTGAATAATCACAAAATTTTCATGGGCACATTATAAATCATTTCATTATTTACATTATTTCATGGGCCTCATTAAAAAGGATTTTTCAAGATGAACAAATTGTTCATCCAAATCAAGAAAAAGTGATTTAAAAAACTATTTTTAAGTATATGAACAGGCTATAAATGGAAGATATTTCTCCCGGAGCACTCATATTATTTTTTCAACCTCAAACTTCGAACATTTTTATCGCAATTATAATTAATTTTTCCAAATAAACGTTTCATTTAATTATGAAGATAATTACCACCCACATGCCTTAAATGAGCAGTAAAACATGTACACACTTCAAAAACTTACCTGGGACATGACAGTTCCATCTGGTCCTCGAACTTCAGACGTCCAAATTATATTATCGGGCCGAAAATGCTTTTCGTAAACTGGGTTTTTATGTTTTAAAATAATATCGTCTCCTAAAATTGCCCTTTTCCACAAGGCAATTAATTCAAGATCCTTTGGTACGAGGAAAAAGTGGCATTTTTGGCCGTCATAACCTGACTTGCAACCAGTAGCTATGTAATGATACCCCATAGTTTTTACCGTTTCGCAGTTATAAAGAGACAAAAAACTTTTTAAATAAATCACACTTTCTCTAGGCTACTCACTTTATTTTCTATTTTTTATCAGTGATCCCATAAAACCCGTTTCTAAATTACTTGGTTGCATTTTCCAATGCAAAACAATAGAAATGTTTGCTGTCCCGTTCGCAGCGCCATCAGTTGGATTAGTTCATCCCCTCCAGATCCCCCGGATCCCAAGCCGATCTACTGCCACATACACCTGCATGGTCGATGCAGGGGACTGCCTAGAATACGGCTACGTAGCTTATGGACGACCCCTTAGTGGTGCTCAATGAAAAATATTGTAACCGCAATCAAATTTGTTTATTTTATAAAAAACTGTTTCAAACCAAAAAAAGGAACATTTAACAAATCTGGTCATTTTTTGGCGAAAGACTTGCATTTTCAACCGAATCAGATGGAACTTCTACCAGAAGAGATGAACTTATATATCATTATTTACCATTTTAGTGGAAGATTTATCGTTTTTTGTTGAAAATTTATCAAATTTGTTGTCAATTTTTTTCTTTGAGTTTAAACTTCTACCATTTTAGTTCAAAATTCAAATTCTCGTTTGGAAATTCTCCTTATTGGTTTGCAAATCGTCTTCTATTGGTAAATTCGAACTTCTTTTGTTGGAAATGCAATAGTTTTGTTGCCCTTCAATTAGCTCTTTGAAAGTTTATCAAATTTGTTGGCATTCCACATATTTGCTAAAGATTTATCATTTAAGTTGAAAATTCATCTTTTCGATTAACAATTTTTATATTTTGGTTCATACCTTTTTTCTCTGTTGCAAGTGGTGTTTCGTTACTGGAAATTTAAATGTTACATTTTTTGTCTAATATTGATCTTTTTTTTTGGTCGAGAATTCATCGTTTTGGTGGGAAATTCAACAGTTTTTTTAATGGTGCACTTAATGATACCTTACGCAGCAATAATTAAAACATGGCTGAGGCATTCGTGCGCGTCACCCGCCATAGTCTACGCATCAACAGTAAGTGCGTGTGCGGCACTCACCGTGTGAAACAATAAAGAATCGCGCCGACCCGCATGAATTTTTTCGACCTGAAGTCTGATGCGCATCGGCCTGATTCTTTATTGTTTTGCAAATTGCCAATGTCACATTGGTGGGTGCCGCGCACGCACTAACTATTAATGCGTAAACTATGGCCAGTGACGCGCACGAACGTCTCAGTCGTGTTTTTATTTTTATTGCGTAAGATATCTCTGGCTACTACGTGCATACTAATGAATCGTGCGTGGACACTAAACCTAAACGCAGCGTGCAATGGCGTCTGGACGACTTTTTCACGCCAAACACGACTGAGTCGTGTCAAACTCAAGTATCAATGGTGTTTCGGTTTTTTCGTGTAGAGTGCATATTTTTTATTGGAAATTCAACTAGCTCTTCGAAAGTTGAACTCTTTTTCGGAAATTCACATCTTTTGCTATAGATTTTAGTTGAGAATTCCGACTGTTTCAACTGTTTGCTTGAACTACTTTGTTGGAATACCGTTTCTTTTTGTTAATATGCTTTGTTTGTGCTATTAGGAATGTTGATCGATAACAATATTTTTTATCATTCTGTACTGTAGCAGATTATTGATTCTGATGAATCTTGAGTTTATTTCGATTGTGTGTGGGGAGATAAAAGAAAAGTTGTAAAAATGACAATCTTTCTCACTTTATACGTCAAAACAGAGGGAAAATGAAGACAAAATTGAAAGTATTATCGGCATGATTTTCTTTAGAATTCAGTTGAGATAATTTACAAAAAATAAATATTAATCGATTGAGAAATCTGAACTTTGGGCCCTTTTGAATTGAAATTGGATTTTCTGCCCCGCTGTGTGCCCCTGTGCCCCTAAGTGGCACAGTGGGGAGAAAAACACTTTTTTGGAACAAAAATCAGTCGACTCCTCAATTTTTGACGGATCAGAGCTTTTATTTTGGAAAGTCTCATGTAGAATCGTACTTCAACGTAGAGGTGCCCGTTTTTTGAATTTATTATTCAACAATTCGTTATTTAACTTTAAATTTGCAAATGGTTACATTTGCGATATTTACATAGACTCATTCATCGATATTTCTTCATAAAAGTGTCAAATTAGTGAAGTTCCTTTTGTCGAATAAAAATGTAACTTGTAGATAAATCTTCTGTATTTTGTCAATTTTTATAAACAAATGAATGGATATAACTGTTAGTTGTTGCATTTTCAGATTTCGAATGTAATACTTGCATATATTTTGTTATAAAAATGTGGAGCATCAATTTTTCATTGCGTACAGGCACCAAATAACAATAATAAATAAGAGTTTGAACGATTTTCATGAACAAATTCAATTATTTGGCATATATCTGCTTTGAAAAATTTCATTTTCCGTGGAATCATTAACTTTCATCTGTGTATCGAAAAATTTCCTTTTTTGTGGAATCATTTATTTCCACGTGAAGAAAAAGAATTATACACATTAGAGTTCCATAAAACAATACTCTTCATTGTTATAGGCAATTTTTATAAAAAAGTTCTTTCATTCGGCATATCTGTGCATCGAAAATTTTCCTTTCCTGGGGAATCAATTATTTTCATCTGAACACCAAGAATATTACACACTAGAGTTCCATAAAACAATATTTGTCATCGTTATAAACAATTGTTATAAACAAATTCTTTCATTGAGATATCTGTGTATCAAAAAATTTTCTTTTTTGTGGAATCATTTATTTTCACGTGAGAAAAAAGAATAATACACATTAAAGTTCCATGAAACAACAGTCGTCATTGTTATAAACAATTTTTATAAGCAAATTCTTTTATTCGACATGTCTGTGCATCGGGAACTTGTCTTTTCTGTAGAATTATTGGTTTTCATCTAGAGAACAAGAATATTCCACATTAGAGTTCAATGATACAACATTTGTCATTTTATAAATAAATTAATTTATTTGGCATATCTGTGCATCGAAAATTTTGCGCTTCGGTGGAATCAATTATTTCTATCTGAAGAACAAGAATGTTACACAACATTTGACATTATTATAAAGAATTTTTTATAAAAAACTTCACTTACTTGGCATGGAATGGTTTTTTATATCAGTATAGCCAATTTCAGTGACACCTAAGTAAGTGAATATAATTGTATGATTTGTTGATAACAATTATAAATGTTATCGGGTGAAAGTCGGTTGTGCACAAATTCTATTCTTGGGATGAAAAAAAAATTATTCCGCATGAAAGATGAATTTCCGATTCATATAAATGCCGAATAGGTGAATTTGTTTAGAAAAATTGTTTAAAACAATGACACATGTTGTTTAATGGAACTCTAATGTGTAGTATTCTTGTTTTTCAGATGAATAAGAAAGATGCCACAGGAAAGAAATGTTTTTGATACACAGATATGCCACATGAAGAAAATTGTTTATAAAAATTGTTCATGACAATTACAAGTGCTGTTTCATGGACCCCTAGTATGTAATATGCTTGTTCTTCAGGTTGAAATAAATGATTCCACAGAAAAGAAAAATTTCCGATGCACATATATATCAAATAAGTGAATTTGTTTTTAAAAGTTGTTTAAAACAATGGAAAATGTTGATTCCTGGAACTCTTATGTGTAGTATTCTTGTTCTTCATAAGGAAATGAAAATGCCGAATAGAAGAATTTGTTTATAAAAATTGTTTATGACAATGATGAATGTTGTTTCATGGAACTCTAATGTGTAATACTCTTGTTCTTCAGATGAAATAAATAATTCCACAAAAAAGTAGAACTTTCGATGCACAGATGTTCCAAATAAGTGAATTTGTTTGTAAAAATTGATAAAACTATTACTACAATTGATACATGGTGCTTGTTCGCAACTAAAATTTTATCCTCCACATTTTCATATCAAACACTATGTAAGTAATACATTCAAAATCCGAAAATGCAACAGTTAACAGTTATATCCACTAATTTGTTTTTAATAATTTACGAAATACATGATATTTATCTACAAGTTACATTTTTCTTCAAAAAAAGTAACTTCATTAATTCAACACCTTTGTGAAGAAATATCGATGAATGAGGCCATGTAAATATCGTAAATATAACCAATTTTGAATTACAAGTTAAATAACAAATCATTAAATAATAAATTCAGAAAACGTGCACCTCTACGTTAAAGTATAATCCTTCATGAGTATTAAAAGAAAAGAGTTCTGATCCGTTGGAAATTGAGGAGTCAGCTGATTTCTTCCCAAAAAAGTGCTCTTTTTCCCACTGTGAGTGCGGGCCCCGACAAAAAAAAGATTTTTTCGTGTGGGATTTTGTAATTCGTTTGGCATGTTTTTAACAACAAATTTCAAAACTACTATATTTTTCTTATTTAATTCCAAACATTAGTTGCGAGCCTTGGTCGCTCCGAGCGAAGAGGCTCTGATAACGAGAGCGAAACTTCGTGAGAGCCGTGAAGCAAAAGAGAACGAAAAGTCGACTTTTTTCGTAAGTTTATAAAAGTGTGATTTCAGGTTGTGTCGAAAAAAAATTGTTCTGAAAGTGTTTTTAGTAGATATGACTTTGATAATAATATCATCGCTTCTAGAAAACTAGAAGCTAAATCCTCAAAAATCTTCCACTTCATCCTGTGTGAATAACTTCATTTATGAATCACCCATAACAAATGATAATTATTGTTACTAATAATAATTAATATTATTATAAATAATAATTAGCAATTATAATAAATGACCATTAAAATTTCCAATCATTGACCAGTTTTCTTTATTAACAGGTCGCATTCATTTCAGATGTGGTAGTGGTGTTGGGTACTAAAACTGACTATTTTAATAATCTACTTGAAAAAGGTGTTTATTTCATGTTTATTTTACACAGATGGAGAAAATTTTCAGTCACGCCTGGAGAGGAAGGCAAGGCGAAGAAACAAAAGAAGAATTAAATAAATTGACTACAAAAAACAACACTCCAGAGGAAATCCAGGGACAGTACATCGATGATGATCAGGTACCAAATTTATGAATTTTGGTAGTTTTTATTTTTAAATAATTCAAAATCAAGAGGTATGAAAGGAATATATAGAATAAAGAGAGTTTCTATTTACACAGATAACTCTAACTAATTTTTACGCCCCTCTCTCGCTCCCTCCTCTTCATCCATCTCCCTCCCCACTTTCCCTCCTCTTTATCCTCCTTCTCCTCCTCTTTATCTCCCTTCTCTTCCTCTTTATCCTTCTTCCCGTCAACCCCTCTCCTTTTCTCCCTTCTTCGACTCTTTGAGCTCTTTTATTCATTCCTTACACCGTCCATTTCCATTCACTTCTGCTCCCTCCTCTCTATCGATCTCCCTCACCTCTTCTCCTCCTCTTTGTCCTCCTTCTCCTCCTCTTGATCCTTCTCCTCTTCCTCTCCATCCGTCTTCCCCTAAACCCCTCTCCTTCTCTACCTTCTTCGACTCTTTGAGCTCTGTTATCCATTCCTTACACTGTCCATTTCCATTCACTTATGCCCTCTTCTCTCGAGTAATCTCCTTTACCTCTTCTCCTCCTCTTTATCCTCCTTCTCCTCCTCGTTATCCTTCTTCTCCTTAGCCCTTCTTCTTCTCTCCCTTCTTCGACTTTTTGAGCTCTTTTATTAATTCCTTACACTGTCCATTTCCATTCATTTCTGCCCCCTCCTCTCCATCCATCCCCCTCACCTCTTCTCCTCCTCTTTATCCTGCTTCTCTTCCTCTTTATCCTCTTTCTCTTCCTCTTCATCCTCCTTTTCTTCCTCTTTATCCTTCTCCACTCAACCCCTCTCCTTCTCACCCTTCTTCGACTCTTTGAGCTCTTTTATTCATTCCTTGCACTGTCCATTTCCATTCAAAATTTACTCAACTCTCCGTTCTAAGCTCTTAATTCCCTTCCTCTTACCTGTACACTTCTCCAACCAATGCAACCATGATTCCTGCTTATCCTACATACTTTACTTAGACTCTCCTATTGATCCATCCAGCACCTATGTGCTTTTACCTCTTCTTTCATTATTTATCCCACCATACGATTCCATTTAACCTCCTACATCCTTTTTAGGTGTTCCGGCTACCCTTACCTCTCCACCATCCTATACAAGCTGTTGTACCCCGACTCTTCATTTCTTCTTAATTTCTGGTCTTGTGTTTTGCATCACAAAATCAAACCTTATTTCGTATATCTCTTATTTACGAATCGTACGTTCTACGACACCTTTCCTCTCTTTTTCCATAATCTCCCAGACACAACTTTGTGTGCTCCTGCTTCTACCATATCTCCTCATTCCAATCTATCCTGAAAATTTCAGGATCTTTTGAGATTGACCACCATTTTCTTACGTTCTGTTTCTTCACTCACCATATAACCTGAGTAGCTCCAACTTACCTTCATAACACATATATGACATCTCTTATAGAGACTCCTCTTTCATATTCCCCACACTTTTCCAATCACTTTACTTGCACACTCTATTCTCTTTCTTTACTGCAGCTTGTTACCCTCCGCACCAGAAATTTTGGTAGCAGAACTCCTCCAGAAGACAATTTTTAATAAATAACGTTTGGAATTCAACAATATTTTATAGACAATATCCGAATAGCAAGGGATTTTTAGATATGAATTATTTCCTACTCATCAGAAAATAAAAAGCTATAAAAATTCATAGAGATATGTGCTGACGAGAGGAGAAGGGAAAGGATGGAGAAAATTGAAGGGATGGATTAAGAAAATAAATGATAGGGGAAGATTCCAATGCCTGGATGAAATAGTTAGGAGAAAAGGGAAAAAGAATTTTTAATATGGAAAGGAGAAAGCGAGATATTCAATAGAGAGACGGAGCACAGGGAAGTGGATCAGAAGGGTGAAACACAATTGAATCTATCAGGAGTAGAAATTCGGTTAATTTGCAATGGCAAAAGCTAGAGGGATGAAGGAAAGATTACGTCCACTATAAAAAAGAACATCGTAATAGATTATATCATGACAGAAGAAATAACAATGAAATGAATGGTTGAATGGGAAGTGGGCAATGAAATTGGCTTCGAAATCTTTCCGGTGATGCCGTCTTTGAGAGGTGGAGGCCCAGAACGAGTTTGGAGAAGAGAGAAGGGTGGGAGATTAGGAAAGAAAGAATGGGTGTCAAGGGAAAAGAAAGTGAAAAGTATTTGAAGAGAGAATGGGAAACGGAGTTGAAAAGAGTTAAGAGATTGCAAGAGGAGACACGCTCCTAGAAAAACTAAAAAGATTTATTGATAATGTATAAAAGAAGTAGTATTCAAGGAAGGGGAAAGGTGAACTAAACAGGAGGAGAACATATTACATAAGAATGTAGAGTGAAAAAAGACAAAGACTTAAGGAAAAGCACAGGGAGAAGTCGAGAAAGCGCTGGAGGAGGGGACAAAATAGGAAGTTACAAACAGGAAAATAAGAGGTTGGAAGAGAGAAATAAGGAAATCGGTATGCGGTAGTGGATGGAGTATTCCAAGAGGCCATAAGGGGGCGTGGAAAATAGGGTAAAAATCAATGAACAGAGATGGGTGCAGGGGAAAGGAATAACGGATAAGGAATAAATGAGGCAGTTGCAAAGCTGAAGAGAAACAAGACAACATAATATAAGGGTAGCGTGATAAATGAAGCACTGATGTATGCTGGAGAAGAGGTAGAGAATAGATGTAAAGGATTTGCAAGGTTTGGAAAAGTGGAAGGTAGTCAAAGAAATGGGAATCAGAGATAGTAGTACCATTGATGGAGAAAGGAGAGGAAAAAAGTTGGATAAATATGAAGGCATCACACTTATGTTAGTTGAATATGAAGTGCGAGAGAGGCTGGAAAGAGAAGAGGAGGACAAGAGAAGTATACTACATAACCAGACTGGTTTCAGGAGTGGGATGGAGAACAGAGACGATATATATGTGTTTGATTTCCTAGTCGATGGAAACTTGGGTCGAGAGAAAAGAAAACTAGTTTCACTCTCTGTGGATTTTGAAGCAGCAATTGACTCTGTTAACAGGAGTGTGCTATGGAAGTCCATGAAAGAGAAAGAAGTTGATGTAGGGTTGATAGATAGGATAGAGGACATGCTTCTGGAGTTTTAGATAATGGTAAAAAGGGGAGGAAGGGGAGGAAGGAAAGGACTCCTCGGGAGGAAGGGGACTCCCAAAATACCCTAACAGATTTGGAATTTTCCGCATTCTAAGGAATCTTAGAAATTGGTAGATCCCTTGAAATCTGATAAGTTCTTTCGGAATCTACATAGTCAAAAATTATAAATTGAAATTCCGGATCCAATGTGGTAAATCGAATATGGTAGATAATCTATGGTGGATCAGATATGGCGGATCAAATATGGCTGCCTTATTTGTAAAATTCCCATCCGTTTGTCTCAAACTTGCTATAAGGTAGTTCAAGAAGTCGCTGATTTCAAATTCGATTTGAAAATTTAGAAATCCAAAATGGTGGATCTAAAATGGCGTCCATTATGATGAAATCCAAAATTAACAACTAAAAATAATGGATATACTTTTTCTTGGTCTAATGAATATTTTTCAGCGTCAACTGATTTGTTCAAAATATTATTTTTCAGGGTCTGCAACGTCGTCATGCAGTCGATACGACGCTCATGATTCATTTTTTTGGTCAAGATGGTAAAGGTGAATTAAAATATGATGGCTTCCGACATTTTATGGAAAATCTCCAGCACGAAGTATTAGAATTGGAATTTCACGAATTCAGCAAAGGCCATGGAACAATATCAGAGTTGGATTTCGCCAAAATTTTATTGAGATACACTTATCTTGATACAGATGAGTAAGATAAAATCATTATCAAATAATCAATTAATATGTCATTTTTTAACAAAGATTCTCAATTCAGTCATTTTCAATAAGTTTTAAAAAAATATTCTGGGAACCATCCGCAAACCAGAAATCAGCTGCACCAACTCAATTAACTGATCAGATTCTATAAAATATTTTTACCTCATTCAGACTAAATGAGATTTTTTAATTACAAAATTAATTTATAATTAATAATTTGTTTTAATTTTTAAAATTTTTTTAACAAAGATTCGTATCTGATTTCTGCATGATATGTATGGTAATATGTTCATCTCTAATTCAAATTCTATTTTCTCTGCTTTGCAGATATGACAAATACTTGGACAGATTATTGGATCGCTCAAATAATACATTGGGTATCAATTTCAACGAATTCCAAGTATTTTACCAATTTTTGAACAATTTGGAGGATTTCTCAATTGCTATGAGAATGTATACTCTTGCGGATCAGCCGATTTCCAAAGGTAATTCACGTCGGAAATTTTGAATATAAATTATATCGTAACAAGAGTAATAAGTTATTTGATATAAAAGGCTTCGAAGTGCTATAAGGAAGTAGAGATGAATAAATTGTGAAAATACCTTTTTTAAATCAATAAAAAATAAGTTTTTCAATGACAAAAGGAAGTGTAAAAGATCATTCTTACAAAAAAACGCATTCGAAAAGAATTTTTTTCCTATAATTCAACAGAATAATCTTATTTTCAACAAATTTGTTGCATTTCCGACTAATAAAGATTTCAATTTCCAAACAAGAAAAAATTCTTCTGTTAATAAGAAGAGAAATTTGCATCAAATTGTTGGGATTTGAACCAAAAAGACAAATTTTTCACAAATAAATTTATTTTCTTCAACACATGCATGAAAACCACGGGTTTTCGAGCGTGTGAAGCGAGCCAGAAGTTGCTGTTTCC
>WSXT02111047.1:0-11197 GCA_011762715.2 Neuroterus valhalla
GCGTTTGAATAGTTGATCGAACATAACCTACGTATTCAGATGTCAAAATATTTAAGGGAGTAGGGATAACACGTGGCGTAGAAAGTAGCACTGCGCATGTGCGCGAAACCGACACTCGGTTCTCATTCGAGGTGAACATTAACGAATTTTTGAACGCTGACTCGGCCCACTTCCAACATACGGAGATACTACTCCTTCGTGAAGCACAATATGTCTGCATGCCAAAGTTCTGTTACGTCCCCACCAGCACTGTTGTCGGTTCTTGAATTTGATGAAACCAACGCTGATTCGTCCTCGGTGGATTCGTTGCCGACGTTAAGTGATAAGTAGCACTAGCCGCGGGGAAGGATTTTATTTGAATTCCAAAGAAAGACAAACACCGATATGTATCAAGGCACTCAAAATATTTAATAATCTAATTCTTTAGATTGAAATAACGTCGATGCACAAAAGTGTTCTTTTAAGACACTTACAGAAGTTTTACACTCTTCAATTAATTTAATAGGATAGGGTTTTAACGGTAAACTCCTTACACATTAAATCGATTTTAATTAAATTACAAATGTTTGTAATTGTTCACATGTTGTTTATAAACCCGGCGAAAGCCGAACCCGGCGCGGCGTCGAGTACGCGTCTTTACCGTCTTGAACAATTCTTGGTTCTGAGCTCGTGAAATTATTCCCTCGCAAAGCCTCGGCGTGCTCAATTCCCTGAAAGTGGCAAAATGGAATTGGTTCACGTACTCCTCGTTGTAGGGCCCCGTTGGGAGATTTCCTTCAGTGTGACAAGAGTCACATCTCCACTCCCACCGATCCATGACCCTGGCTACCCAGATGTAGGCTGACAGGTGTAAAAAACCTGGAATCCTCCTTCTGAAAGATCTCCCAATCAGGCTGGAGAATGTGGAAAGAGAAAAAAAAGGAATTGGTAAAAATCATTAATGAGTTTTTAATTAAAAGAAAGAAAGAAAAACGGGGAATTTTGCTCATGTCTTATAAGAAGAGATTTTATTTGTGAGTCCTTTCTTTTTCGAAACGAAAAAGAGAGGGGGACTTTCAGGGAAATATTTTTCCTATTTAGGAAAGGAGACAAAAATAATATTTTTCCCTATAAGACGACAATCAATGGTACTTGCCACTGAAAATGTTACCCCTACAGGTAAGTTGGAAATTGACGGTGATCCGTTTCCTAGTATATCAGAATTATCTCTCTCAGGAGCAATCTCACTCTCATTTTCGATATTCAAACAACCCCAATACACTTCAGGAAAAATAATTAAAGTACAACAGTTTTTAGACACTTGTTTTTAAATAACAATTTTTCGCCACCTTTTTTTTTACAACCGTTTTTAGACACCTTTTTTTCAACAACAGTTTTAGACAACTTTTTTCAAACAACAGTTTTTAGACACCTTTTTTTCAACAACAGTTTTTAGACACCTTTTTTCAAATAACAGTTTTTAGACACTTTTTTAGAATAAAAATAATAGAACCACAATTTTATCAACTTTCTTTTTCCTTGCGCTTTGGAAATCTGTGTGAAACCCTAATAAAGCACACACGCCTACTGATCCCTTTTACAGTCCTCTGCCTGGTCCAGCAACAAGTGTCTGACTGACCAACCAAATCAGTCAATTGAATGTCTGTTTCCCCATTTCCACCTTCCTTCTCCAAGCTCCCCAAGAGTGATCAGTGAATTTAAGCACGGGGTTATGTTTACATTTTACATCCCCTCCCCACCTAAGACTGTTTTGTATTAAATATAAAATAATTGAAATAGATCAAAATCGTTTCTAAATTAATTATATTTTTATATTATATAAATTTAAATTCTAAAAATATAATCCATTTATGCCATGAGGGTACTTATTTTAATCATTTGATCTTTTCTTCGTAGATCTCTTATAATCGATTTTTATGGGGTTATGTCTATTTTAGGCGCAAAAGTTTGAATTTCCAAAAAAGGATAAAAGTAGAATGTCACCATGATATATGAATCTCATAACAAAATGAGGGATTAGGACTAAAGTTAAAATATAAAGACGTATACGCGACGCCACGCTCAGGTTTTGATCAATTATAAACGAATATAAACAACGATGAATAGTTGTAAATATTAATCATTTATTTAAATTGCGTGCTTAACATAAATAGAGGAAGTAATAATTGAAAGTTGTTGTTTTCAAATGTTTTCCCCCTTTTTTCTTTGTTTTTCCATCTTTGACCAAATTTCTCCGTAATAATAGTCCTTTCCCTTTTGTTTATACAAAAATTTTTTAGAGTTGGTTCAGATAAGGTGTTTAAATAATGAGAAGAATATTCCTTATGCTGATTCTCTTCAGATTTATAACCGGTTATTTACCCCTGGAGCGGGTTTGGTTCCGGATTAATTCTTCACAATCATCTACTAGTTCGTTGATTCCTGTCCGATAAGTAATTTTTATATTTGTAATATGCTCCCTTTTTTTCGAAGTAAAGAAAAATCAAAAGGGACATTACTTTGTTAACCCTCAATAGTCACACCTTCGCTGTGGGACACGGTAGTCACGCTGGGTGAATTTCACCCATTCGATCTTTGCTGTTAAATATCTTGGGTTATAATAGGTCAATTTTTAAAGAATTTTTTTACAATATATGCAGAAATTTGTCAAGAATATATAATGGTATACGTTATAAAGCGATCTATTATATATAAAGTACTTCAATTTGTTAATAATTCATGACCGTTTTTTGAAGAATCACTTTTTTTCAAATCACGCTGAGTGTAGTTCACCCAGTGTAACTATTAAGGGTTAAGTTTTTTTTCTGTTCACAGGTTATGCTGTTCTTTCAAGAGGGCTCAGAAACAGGATGGGGATACAGCATTCTTCAAAGTTATCGAAGTAAAAAGTGAACCAAAAATTCTAAGAGATTTGTGGGGTGCCCATTTTCGTTTTAATGTCCCTAGAATTTAGGGTTCTAAAAGTTCTTTCCTTAGTTAATTTAAGAATCATCCTTTGCTTGTCACGCACTTTATTTTATAGTTGGATCGGAATTGATTTTCTGTATTCCAGAGGTTCCTGGGTTTTCATCCAAATTTGAAATCGGTAGATTCTGAAAAGTTAGATCGCGAACCAGTGGTTGTGCACACAATTTTAGTTTGTCGGTCTGTACAATCTTTGTTTTGTTTGGGCCTAACCTAATGAGTGCATTCCAATCGCCTATCAATTTTTCTAGCATGCATGGTCCGCTGAAACAAGGGTCAAATTTGTCTTTTCTCTGATTTACTTTTAGGTAAACTTTACTTCTTTCTTTAAAATGTTTTGGATTTGCTTTTTGATCTTAGTATCTTTTAGATCTCTCTTTAGCTATTTGGAGTCTCTCTTTAGCTAGTGCGTGAACGTGGTCAAGTTTAAAAAATAGGTTCTTTAGGTATCCTAGATACGTTTCCTCTTGCTGTGAAAGAGTAAAACTATTCGGTATTACAGCTTCTTTACCAAAAACTAAGGTGTAAGGAGCGAAACTAGTCGCCTCGTGAATGCTAGTGTTATAAGAAAACACTGCGAAACGGAGCCAATCATCCCAGTTTGTGGCAGTCCCAAATTGACTGAGGTACTCTACCAAAATTGATCGCTTCTCTCTAGAGATCCTAGACTTTAAGGGGGATAAGCAGTTGACTGAATTTTCTTTATACGAAAAAGTTTGCAAAACGTTTTGATACATTGACGGATCAAATTCGTTCCTTGATTGGTGTGAATCACGCGAGGACAACCATACCTGGATATAAATTCCTCCGTCAAGGCCAACGCTATATTTGCGTCAGAATATCTGATAAAATTGCACTGAATAGTCAAAATGTAGGAGTTGCCTTTAGAAGACATAGGAAGGGGCCCTACCAAATCGATTTGGATCTTATCAAAAGGTCCTTTAGGAGTGTCTGTAATCATCATTGGTTGTCGGGATCCTATTATTTCTAACTTATTTCGTTGACAGATAGTACATGATCCTACTATCCTCTGAACATCGGTTTTCATGTTTTCCCAGTAGTAAATATTCCTTATCCGCCAATAGGTTTTAGAGATTCCTTTATGACCTCCTACTACTGATTCGTGGAATTCTCTCACTATATCATCCCTCATATTCTTGGGAGGAGTGATGATTTCTCCTGAAAAAACAATTACAAAGAGTCCTGAGTTACTGACATGTTGACGAAAGGTTCTTTCTACTGAGGGCCAAGAAATTTCAACAAGATCATTTCCGGTGTTCGTTATTCACAACAAGTATAAAAACATACCTTCCATTGCGATTATCCATCTGCAGAGATTAGATGCGCAATATGCCCTTTTCCCATGTATATCTTATCCTTACTATAAGATATACAATCCTGTTCCAGGGTTAAGATCTGTTCCACCGGGGTATCCATACAGGAACTTGTAGAACTCTCTCCAAATTCACCTAAAGTACGTCAGGGGCAAAAGCGAGACCAAATCCTGACTTAAGCCGAATCAGGGTATCTACCATATTTTTGGAAATTAATTCCCTGAAAATTCCAGGTTTTCCAGGGTGAATTTTTACTTTTCCAAGGTATAATTTATGCCATCAAATACATTTTTTCACCAATTTTCTTATTACATAAAACTTTATGAACACTTTTTACAAATTTTTGAACAATAAATATAAAATATTTATCAGGTATAATAAATTATTTCAAACTTTGATCATTTTCCCGTCTATAAAAAATAATAAGCATTTTAATTAGTTTCCATTTTTTGAATGCTGAAAATGACATTCTCACTCCTTGTAATAAATTTTTATCAATAAAAAACTCGTGTAACGGTTTCGCGATCACACGAATGGCATAACATATGACACGCTGAACAACCAGAGAATTTCCTTTTCGATTTTCAACCAAGCAACTTTAATTCACTGAGAAACTTCGTTCTAATGCTGCATTTCCACGAGATAAAATCATAACTTTTTTTATCATGTCAAATGAATTCATATAATTTTACATGTCATTCAGCTTCAAGAGCTTGTACCAAAATACGTCAAGTCTCATTTTATATATTTTATGTTTACAAGTACATACGAAAAATTGTTCCTTTTTTTATGTATACCCAATAGGTAGATTTTTTTGCAAGAAAGTGGATGAACATTCATAACTTTACATGTACTGCAAAGAAGTAAAAATCCGTTACTTATACATTTACATTGAAGTTAAAAAATTCCAGGTTTTTTAATTAGTTTCCCTGATAAATCCCGGTTATTCCAGCACAAATTTCATTCCCTGAGAATCCCCGGTTTTCCAGGTGCAGTAGACACCCTGCGAATTCCTGCCCCAGGCCTCTATGAAAATTTCCGTTCGTCAAAAAGCCCAAAAGCCCGGAGCCATCAGACTCACATTGCCCATCCCCTCCCAGTTTGGGTCTGCTTCAGCGTTGTACAGACAGGTTTCACCAAATGTAGACAGCTTTCTATGCCGCGTATATTACAGCTGTCTATATTTTTACTCCGCAATCTGACTATAGAGTAGAGGTACGACGGAACCTATAGTCAGACAGCGGTAAGCGGAGTAGAAATATAGACAGCTGTAATATACGCGGTATAGACAGCTGTCTACATTTGGTGAAACCTGTCTGTACAACGCTGGTATGCTTTCGTTGTGAAGCGTATCGTACCGATCATGAGGTCCCTGAATTTCCAATTGAGTTTTACCCTCAATTCCTTTCTCTTTCCTTCCGAGAGTCATACAAAACAACCGTTCCAATATTTGCCCCAGATCTGCATTGCCATGGTCATCCCTGCGAGCGTCAACCATACCTACATACTTGCGACCTGCAGTAATCGAAGCAGTTAAGTTGGTGTGTGGCTCCATGGATTCATTTAATTCTATGGGATTTCTCGAGAAAGCATCATCATTTGAGTTGACTTTTCCGGGTTCGTACAAAATCGTGTATTCATACTCGTTAAGCTTTATCCTCCATCGAGCTAATCGTGAAACAGGATCTTTCAGGCCATACAACCAAACTAAAGGTCGGTGGTCTGTTACCAATGTGAAGTTTCGCCCGAAGAGATAGGCCCTGGAATGCTTGACATTGAAAACAATAGACAGCAGTTCCTTTTCAATCGTAGAATAGTTCAATTCAGCACTGTTTAAAGTGCGTGACGCAAAAGCAATAGGCAATAGGTTTCTTGAAGTCAGGATATTGCAAAATCGGTTTGGTACATATCCTATCTCTAGGATTTCCAAAAGCTTCCTGTTGAACAGAAGTCCATATGAATGCGACGTTGTCTTTGAGGAGCAAATTTACTGGCTTTGCTATTTTTGCGAAATTGGGAATGAAGCGCCTATAATAGCCAACTAAACCTAAGAATTGCTTCATATTTTTTTTGCCTTTCGGGACAGGAAAAAGTTTGACAGCAGATATCTTTTGGGGTTCTGGTTTTACTCCATCCTGAGCAATCACGTGTCCCAAATAAGCTATTTCACGCTTAAGGAAGTGACGTTTTTCAGGTTGGAGGGTCAAGCCAGCAGATTTTAATCGAGATGTCGTCCATATAGACAATTAGATCAATACCCTGGAGACCTGTGAGAACACAGTCCATTACTCTTTGAAAGGTTCTTGGAGCGTTCTTGAGGCTAAAGACCATATGCGTAAATTCCAGGTGTTTATAAGGGGTTGAGGAAGCTGTCTTTTGCTGGGAATCGGGATCCATTCAAATCTGATGGAATCCCGCTGCCAGATCTAAGACGGTAGAGAAATACTTTGCACCACCAAGTTGGTCCAATATGTCAGTTATGTTGGGAAGCGGGTAAACATCCCCAACAGTTTTTTCATTCAAGGCATGATAGTCTATGACCATCCTCCATTTCTTGTTACTTTCAGAATCCGATTTTTTTGGGACAATCCACAAGGGGGAGTTTTACGGGGAAACTAATGGTTTTAAAGTTCCAGCGGCTAATAACTTGTCAGTATGCTTTTAAATTTCATCCTTGTGGATTGGAGAATAACGATACTGTTTAATGTTAACTGGGTTTTCATCTGTAGTGACTATTTTGTGGGACAAAACGTTTGTAGCGCCTAATTGGTCGCCCTCTAGGAAAAATTGAGAGGAATAATAAAAAAGAACGGGGAGAAGATTCTCTTGTTCTTCATTATTCAGATCTGGAAGGTCTATAATTTTCTAAAGCCTTGAGGAGCATGCCGGAAGGGTTTTTTGTCTATCAGCCGAAAGGGGATTTTTAGAGGATCGATTCAGGGGTGCCACAGTATCATACTCCTCAAGTTTCACAGGTGGAATAGTTAAACTAACTTCTTTCGTAGTGGAGTTTATGATAAAAAGGTTGGTTCTACCGTTTTTATTGAGAATTAAGGCTTCCCTAGCGAGAATTCCAGGTCCACAAGGAATTTTTCTAACATATCCTTCCGTTAGTTGAGTGTCATTCAATCGCAAATTGAATAGCTTCTTTGTCCTAGCGTGTATTTGTACTGTCACATGGGAGAGTAGAGGGAAAAGATCATCACCAATATGAAGCTGGTCGTTTGCAAAATTGATGACGGCCCTATGTTACGTCAAAAATGTTATGCCTATTATACCATGTTGAGATATAGGAAAAGTTTCAGGAATTATCTGAAAGGCGGTCTTGAGTCCCCTTATCGTAATTCAACTTCTCCAAGAGTGGAAATCATATTTAAACCAATTCCTATTAATTTAAAAATCCGCTTCTTGTTTATTTGTACATTTTGGTTTTATACCTTTTCTTTAATCAGGCTGACACTAGCCCCAGTGTCAATTAAGAAAACGCACTTCCCAGCAATGAAAGCCGAATTCCCTAACTCTACTATAGGATCTGGTCCTGCCTCCTCTGATTCCCTATATCTTGTAATCTAGTCCGCGTAAGAAATTTCCGATTGCTGAAGTTCTGTAAGCTTTACACATTCCAACGCCCTCTTCACTCAAAGTGTTTTCCGAAACTTGAGAAAGTAATTTATTGAGAGGTAAATTTACTCTCGCTTCATATTCTGTTACGGTTTCAGCAGGTTTTATTTTAACGTTAGCCAAATGTTGCATAAATTGACTGATGTCTTCGTTTTGAGAGAAGATTTGATTCAAAGTTCTCAAAATTTCATCAAGAGTGACCCCTCTTCTATCCTGAATATGTTTTCTAGCTTCTCCAATTATTTTGGTTCTGATCAACATAGTGAAGCACGAAATGTCAGAAGGGTCGATTGGAGAGAGTGGCTCTGGAATGGTCATCAAACTTAGTGACGGATATATTTTTTCCTTCGAATGGGGAAATCATCCCTTGAACTATTTCCGGAATTCGATTAAAATCGCGAGTTCCGGTAAAAGCATTTGCATTTCCTAATAGAAAGGTTGGAATGGGAGCTGGCGTGTCGTGTCGTATCAGAAAGCGCAAGAATTACCAAGATCTGAATTTACTGATGGAGGAGCACCACTAATCAAAGAATTGCTAGGTAATGAGAAGGTTTGCACTGTCGCGGACGTACTGGCCACTGCACCCGTATCTACAGGATTCCTATTTGTAAGTTTCCTTCTTTTTCTAGGAGAAACTGCGATTTCGGTTTTGTCGCCAGAAGAAGGCAAGGGATCGCTTTCCCGAGCCCTTTTTCTGCCACGCAAGTTAGGCATCCTAATTACTCTTTATATAATTAATTAGGCTAGGACTTACTTGAGGTTTGATCCAATATTTGTTCTTCACAGATAAACACACACACTTCTCTCGAGAACGCTTCATATTCTAGCACTAAAACAATAGCTTTTCACAATGCACATCAAGCAAAGTGTCACTATAACTAAAGTGAAGTTCTGCAGTCCAGTTGCTGCGAGGAATTCTCGAAGTTCTCGAAGATGAAGGTCCAGATGAGGTCTTGAAGGTTTCCTGGTGTCCAGTCTCTCAGGAGGTCCCACAACTCTTTACGAGCCCGGTGATGAAGTTGAAGACAAGATTTTGTATTACGATCAAAATCTGCAAGCCTATGGTTGTAGGAGAAATAATTTGTGGCCTCTTCCAACCATCAACAATCCTGGTACAATCTACAACACCCTCAGCTATCGGGAGAAAAACCACCACAATACCCTGATAGAAAATTGCGGCCTTTAAATTAGAGAAACAGCCCAGATCTTCCTATTTTTGGTTTTCAAAAGTCTTGCTGCTTCTTAAAAGTGTAAAATTAACCTAATTCCAGAAAATTTATTTCGAATTTTTAAGAAAATGCCATTTCCGGAAATTATTGTCATTAGTATATTTCCCAAAATGCGAAAAATTTCTCATAAAAGTAATTTTAAATGAAAATGTCAAAAGAAAAATTTTTTTCAAAAAGGAATTTCCGTGGGAAGATAACTTTTCACTCCACTTCTTCTTTTCACTTCTTCTTTCACTATTTTTTGAGTTCTTCCTCTTCTTAAGCTCTTGTAGAAAAACGTCCAATTGTTGCATCCCTTGAGGAATAATTCTACGACTTGTTGGGGTTGCAGGTAAACACGCTCACAGCCTTTATTTTTCATGAACATCTTTCAGCACTAGAGGCCATCCATGGTGATTGTACGAATTTGAAAAAGGTGGGAAAGTCCCACGTTGACTTGACAAAGGTCACCAATTTGTTACGTCCCCAGCGCTGATGCCGGTTCTTGAATTCGATGAAACCAACGCTGATTTGTCCTCGGTGGATTCGTTGCCGACGTTGAGTGATAATAATCACTAGCCGTAGGAAAGGATCTTATTTGAATTCTAAAGGAAGACAAGCACCAATATTTATCAAGGCACTCAAACTATTTCTTTAGATTGAATTAACGTCAATGCACAAAAGTGTTCTTTCAAGACACTTACAGAAGTTTTACAATCTTCAGTTAATTTATTAGACCAGAGTTTTAACGTTAAACTCCTTGCACATTAAATCGACTTAAATTGGATTACGAATGTTTGCAATTGTTCACATGTTCTTGATGAACCCGCCGAAAGCCAAACCCGGCGTCGAGTACGCGTCTTCACCGTCTTGAACAATTCTTGGTTCTGAGCTCGTGAAATTATTCTGAGTACAAAACTCCTAGAAAAATCAAGGCGCGAGTGTCGCAGGTTAAAGTTTGAAAAAGAATCGACGAGATACAAAAATCTAATATCTTCAGCGTTCTGCACATATATTTATAAACTTGGTTTTGGTCCCGAAACGGTGGGGACAGTCTCATTTGCCAATGGAATTGCTGACGTCACCTTTTTTAATATTCGAATAACCTATCACAATCCAATTCGATAGGCATTGCCCTTATAAATTCAATTAAAAATGTGTCATTCCGGCTCTCCGTATTTCACTTTCATGATTCTTGACGATTGACGATTTCCTGTCAAAATCGCACTTATGAACATTATTTATGGCGTCTGGAGGGCGCCTTGTCGCTTCAACCCTTTCATGCGGTCGTAAATCATTCAAGCGCGCGGCCTAGATCACACGTGCCAAGTTGGAGAACGTGCGCGTCAAGTAAGTCCTGAACCTGTATATAGATTAGATTTATCACTCCATGTATAGCCTTTTCGGGTTTTTACGTATCTATATTCCCCACTCTGTTGAGGAGATCGTGAGACATTTAACGTATTTGATCCCCCCTACCGTGTGCAGACGAATTTTCTATTTGAATCGCTCGCATTCGCCTGAACATTCCAGAGGAGAGGAAAACTGCAGAAAACCAAAACTCCCGAGCGTAGTCGATTATCGACAGACGAGTTTAGATGTAGGCGTTCGATAGCATCGAATGCCTACACCGATCCTCGGCGTCAAATCTCCCGCTTGACAGTAATTAAGCGTGGTGAAAACACGACTATCATCGAATTATTATTTAATAACTCGATCCACATTTTCTTCATGGATGCGTCTCGTCGTCCCGAATTTCGGGACGACTAGCAATTTCGCACGTTCGGCTAGTCGTCCCGAATTTCGTGACGACAAGCCTTTTTTCGCCGTTTGGCTAGTCGTCCCGAAAATAAGGTACTCAAGATTAATTATACTCCTTTCTGAGGGACGAAAATAAGGAAAATCACTGCTAGTCTTTGTTCTACTCAGTATTTTTATCTCTGCTTCATTGTTTGCCTAATTACTGTCATTTTTCGAGGATAGAAAAACTCGAAAATAATCTCGCGCGCATACAGGTGGGGAGAGTCGGACCCTATGATTGGTTGGCTGCTTCTCTCTTTCACTGGATGG
>WSXT02111058.1:0-11197 GCA_011762715.2 Neuroterus valhalla
ACACAATTTAATCGCGAAACTCACGCTTTGCTCTCCATCTTCTTCCGACAATTTAAGATATGCTTATATTCATCTTTCGAGCTTCTCTGTGATGTAAGAAAGAGAATGAGCTGTTCAATATATAAAAATATTTCCCGCTGTTTTATAGCGTGTGACCATAAGTAAAAGTTTTCAACTGGCAATGGTCGCACCTCGATTAAATCTCATTAGTTACGATTTCGCGCTCATTTCTGCATTTACCTTTTTTTCAATCTTCTTTCAAGGAGTAACTTCCTGATGAATACGTATGAATTATTTTCATTTCACAAGTCTTGCCTCATGTTAAGCTCGATTTCCCATAATAACTCATGGACTAAGTCAAGTGCCTCACGAGTAAGAGATGTTAGAAATGAGATACTAAGTTTGAAGTTTTCTTGGGGTGATGTTCCATTAGGCACAGATACAGGTTCCTGAATTTTGAGTTCGCTTTCGCTTTTTTTCTGGTGGTGTTGTCCTTGCGCAGCAGCGAGTATGTCTTGAGTGATATATTACCTCTGGATTCTTTTTTAGAGCTACAAACTCTTATTTACCTTATTATCATCATAACCCATAATATTCGTTGCTACTCAAGTTAACGGATCTTCCATTTTTCTTCATTCAACACGCAAGACTAATTGTATATAAAAAACGACAAAAAGGAAGAATTTTCGGAAGGAAACGAGACCCATCTATGGATTGAACCGCCGATGAAGGACATAAAGGCCGTTTCATCTTGCTTTCCCAAATTTTTAAATATCCCCAGAATTCTCAAACATTCACATTTTTTCAGATAGGTCAGCTGTTCTACATTTCGAACCAAAAAAGTCATTTTTGTATTTTTTTTTTATTTGACGATTTCGCCAAATAAAACATACCAGCATTCCGGGCTTTATTTGGGCTCGTGGAGAGTGCAATAGTTGATTAAAAAAAAAAAACCGCCCTCATGACGAAAAAAATACCCCTTAAAAAAGCACTATTCTAAAATATGGGGAAATATCAGAATTATAGGCTATTTTTGGGTACCGTAGCCGATTTTCGGTCTCTCTTATTTTTTTCAAGAACCAACATTTTTGTGGAGGTGCTGACAGCCAGCACCTACATCAGAGGAAATTTGACGAATTTGAGAAAGAAAACCCACCAGAGCTTCGGGCTTTTTCTGGGCTCTTTGGAAGTGTTAAAATTAATCTTCCGAAAACCGTTCCAATGACAAAGAACACTTCCCAAAAAATATGTACTATACGCATATATGAGCATATAAGGATCATGGGATATTTCTGGACTTTTTTTGGGCACTAATTCCTATTTTCGGGACCTTTTATTTTTCTGCCTAACGAACTTGACCTTCAGTTGCTCACACTGAAAGATTGCATGAAAGGCCAATCAAATGGGATGGTTTTTTTTCAGAAGTTATCGTGCTCTGCGATGGTGGACAATGCCTTCCCTAGCTACTCGTGGGAATAACTATGAAAACACAAAACCCAAATCCAGTTATGAATGCGGTTCAAAGTGATCGAACGCGCAGAGCACCTGATAATGGTTCGGCCAATATGGCCGATCATTCCAGAATTCGGGGTGCTGAATTAGATGGAAACATGATGACGAATCTTCAAGACAATCGACGTTCTTCATGGACGACTCTACTCGATAATGACTTGCTTAGTTGCTATGATGCCAGTATTGTCCCTTACCGCAGAGGTTACGTGGTCCGCCTGCACACTCTGTGGTGCCAGAAACACCCAAAACTCGCACCTTTCACACCAAGTGTTGAGAAACCATGCCGATAACCTTTCGCGAACGAAAGATGTACGCGAAACGCTTCCTCAACAGCTGCAAGAATGAGGCGCAGAGGAAAATCAGGAAGCAACATTGAGACCAACTGCTGAAGGAAGGCTTCCCCTAGAAGAGGATGACGATTTCAGGACAAGGAGAAACATTCTCATTCAGGTTCCTTCCAAGCTCCATGATCTGCCTGAAATGGATGCTACCCATGACATGGCTTTGCTGATACATACGCACTCCTTCGTTTAAATTTTACATTACTATTCAAATGTCGCTGAATTTCGTAGATGTGGAGTTCAAGGTAATCCCTTATTGCACGGTTGTGGACCTGTGATCAAAGGGACAATGCTGATCACCGTAACGAGAGTTCAATTATTATTATCTGTTCTGAATGACCTGAAAAATACATTCGAAGATTCGATTGGTTAAATGAGTTAGTGCAGTAGATTTCTCATTTGCAAAAAGTGAACAGAACATTCTGCTAGAACTATTCAAGATTACTTAAATAAGAATCTTAGATCGGAATTGTTATATTTTAGTAGCTTGGAACAGTGAGAGACGGATGACAGACAGACGGACACCCGGCCGTCACTGTGGGGTTTTGATGCGAAGCTTCCACCTTAAGTAAGAAACATAAAGTTTGTCTTAGGCCTTATTTCTTGTTCATGTTTTAAAGATGTTCCGGCTTGAAATTACATAAAACGTATTGTGTAGTTGAACCTAATTTTTTTCTCAAAAGTCCTCTTAGCACCATCCCTCTGCGCAGCAAGAAAAAACTTTTTGAAGCGTAAGCTTCTAAGGTTGCTTCGAGGACTGATTCTGTTATAAAGGCGAAGCCAAGTCATTTTTCCGGCGGGATAAGATCTCCCTCGTTCCGCCTTTGTCTGGGTCAGTCACCGCTGTTTTCCGCTGTTCCTTGCGATCTTTCCTCCCTTCTAGATTTTTGTCTCTCCTTTTTCCTTATTCCTTCCTGCCTTCCTCCCTTTCTCTCGTACTTCATCCATTCATTTCTTCTTCAACCCCTTCCTTTCCCCTCCACCCCCTCTCTCTCCCTCCCGTTCTCTCTATCTCCCTTGCTTATTCTCCTTCTCTACTCCTTCTATTCTTCTTTTCTTTCATTCCTAATAAAAAGCGCACGCTTTAACTGTGTGGTGTAGTTAGTTTAGTTCAAGAGTGGGCGAAGGGCTGTACTTCTTTTGTCGCTCAGGTTGAAAGCCCATCGTGCCGCACATGTGTGTATCTCAGTACCCCCAATTCGGGCATCTCGACTGACTCAGATATCGTTACATTCGTCGTTCTTAACGTTCTGATTACCTACCTTCCGGGTGTCAGGCTGCTGTCCAGCATAGTGGAAGACGCGGGCCTCTGCGCAGCAAAGTGAGGCTTAATTTCCATGACACCTGGCACCCTTCCTATCTGGGCTGGAGACCTGCTATGTGGCAGAGCAGAAGACGGAGGCCTCTTAGCAAAGTGAGCCTCAACTACTTTTTCATCCAACGGCCTCTCAGTCAGGCCCGGGTCAAGAGTCAAGGTTTATTCAAGGACTTTGAATTGAAAAGTGACATCAAATTAATGGAATTCAAAATGGCTGATCTAAAATGGCCATCAATTTCCCAAAAAAATAATGTGTTTGCCCAAAATGTTGTATCTTTAGGTTTTTGGAATCAATTAATTCAAGTTTCATATCAAATTCATTAAATCTGAAATGGTGTATAGAAAATAATTGACTTGAATAATTGAGTTCGTTTAAAAATTACTGAAGTTAAAAATCACGATTGAGGTTCGACTAATATAAACCTGACGAAGTTAACAAATTAACCTTCTAATATTAAAAAGAGAACCTTGTGGTCGTGGATTAAAAATTAGACGAATCAGTTTTGACATAATAATTGTTTTATTCATCAGACTTGCGAATTCAATGAAGACATACACTACATCTATAAAAATCGTAATCCAAATGATCGGGCCCTTGAAAACTATGATGTACTGCATAACTTGTTCTAGGTTCGCCTTTACTTAACGGGAGCAAGAGTTCTATGACCTCCGGTGGCGATAACAATTATATGGATTTTATCAACATCGTTAAATTAGATGAGAGACTTTTAAGGACAAAGATTTGATATGCTTACTATAGACAGCGTCGATATAGTGGAAGCAAACAGAAAAATCGAACCCTCCAAGCAGATGACAGCAGTGACTTTCGTAAACTAATTGTAAGTAAGGAGCAAAATATGCACCTGCACACGTTCGTTCCTCAATTGAATGACATAGGTCCGTTCCGCTTGCACCTCCAAAATGGAATTTCGATATTCCTCTTATGTCTGAATTATGGACTATTTTAAGGCTATTATTGGGCATACTGCCGATTTTCGGGCTCATTTCTTTTTCTCGAAAAACGGACATTCACTAAAGTGAATTTGACGAATTTGAGTTCGAGAAATCTGAAATTGGAAGGAAAACAAAATCAAATTTTCTTTTGATGTCCGAAACTTAGATCTACTTCTGCAACTCCTGGAAATTATAATAAAAAACCAAGAATCAAACGAATAATAATTTTTTTAATAATAGGTATTCTCAAAAGTGTTTGTCCGAATTTATTCGTTGGATTCTTTGTTTTTCATTCTAATTTCCAGGCAACAATTCTGATTTTCGGGACATTTAATTTTTATGAAATAACCCACATTGTTATGAAAGTGCTCGCAGCCAGCACTTCCACTAGAGCAAATTTGAAACATTTGAAAAATAAAATACACTAGATAATCTTTCTACCCTCATTCATACATCTGAAAATATCTGCCTCTATCTTCCCGTCAGCAGTGGATAAACTTTCAAGGTACACGAAATTATGAACTTGTTTGATTCTCTCACAATTTAGGGCAATATTGCATTTTATTTTCGCATCCTTTCTTTCAAAAACAATAATTTTTCTTTCTATTCACTCAATCTCTAGACCCATGCTCTTTACGCTGGTACCTAGTCTGCTCAACATCCTCTGCAAATAATCACCTGATTCTGTCGTAACGATCTTGTCATCTGCGGACATAACGCATCCTTGCCTAACGCCCAGCGTAAAATCGAGCCAATCGCTGAATTGTCCATTTACTCCCATACTTGCTTTTCGACCATAATTTATTGCTTGTATTGCTTTCAGAAGCCACGCGTCACTCCATATTCTTTCAGGATCTCCGAAAGTTTTGCTCTATTTACTTTTCCGAACGCTTTTTCCAGATCAACAAACTCACAGAAAACCTTTTTGTTTACTTACTTTTAGGCTAATCGCTCTATAATTATTACACTCGCCTTGATCACCCTTTCCCTTGTAGATTGGGACAATAATCGCGTTGCTCCAATCACTGGGAACTTTGCTATTCACAGCACACATATTCATAAATACACATAGCCACACAAACAAATATCTGCCACCAAACCTAAGCATTTCAGAGGAAATACCATCTTCTCCGGCAGCCTTACAATTTTTCAGTTTTTCAATTACGGAAATAATATCGTTGATACTGATTCTGCCTCAGCGCTAGTATTGCCTTTCCTATTCTTCTGAACCCATTTCCAGAATGGTTTCTTATTTCTTTCAAAATCATTTTGTATTCTCTTATCTACCACCGTTTTGATTTTATCCTTTTGTCCTTCTACTAGTAAATTTGCTTTCCTCTTTTAATCCTATAATCATTTATGAACCTAGTTCTCTCCCTATCGCTAAGACCTGTGATATCAAACATTCTCGAGTACGCTTCTTTTTTCTCATTGACTGCCACGCGTATTCCAACATTCCATCACGCATCATCTGATTTTCCTAATATGATTGCAGTACCACACACTTCCAATGCACTATCCAAGATTCAATTCCTCAGTATTATCCATGCACCCTCTACATTTTTATTGCCTTATTCTGTCTCACAATCACGATACACTATTTGTACTTTTGGTTTTTGCAAAGTCTCTATTTTGACTCGCGTCTGTTTAGATTTTTAAATAAATTTTCTTCTCCATCCATGACCTAGTTATATTTTTGAAACTAAAAGATAGTGATCCGATCTGCATTATTACCCTCTCATGGTCCTTATGTCTTTTGCAAGCCCTCTTATAATTAGACGAATTCCTTGGCTAGCATGTGTTTCCTAACATTCCACACACCTAGTCTCTATTCATCACCTAACACTTTTCCGGGGGCACGCGGTCCGTTAATGTAAGCAGCGGTCCTGTCATTCCAATCTATATTGTAATTTGTATTTTTCATTGTGTAAATTATCCATTCAAGCCCAAACTTAAAGCAAGAAAACGTTCCGTAAATGAAGTCTTGTCCAAAGAAAGAGCTAATTCGTTTAGTGGTAGTGTATCAATCCTTAACGTCAGTCCTACGAAGCATCAGTCATGTAAAGAAAGGTACAGAAGGAAAGAGGTAAAAGCAAATGAAGCCGTAACAAAACGAGTTATTATTCGTTTAGGTACACACCAAGAAGGGTAGTGTCTCCTACAGTATGGTCTTTGAGAAAATAAAGACCAAGTACGATCTTGTGAACTCCAGAAAATAACTGAAAGTGCGATGAAAAAAGAACATTGAATATTGGCCAAATATGAGCATATCAGAATTTCGGGCTGTATGCCTTTGCCAAACATAATCATTAACGGGGTCTTTGAACGCCAAACAAATATTTTATCTTGAAGCTCCTCGAAAATAACAGGTTCGATTTTCGGTCCGCAACCCTTAAAGCTGGAAAGCACCCTCTTTGCACAACGCTGAATGACTTTGACAAAAATAATTATTAACGAGGTCTTTAACACCAAATTATTCTATCGATTTGAGGGATACTCGAAAACACTAACTTTGACTTTTAGGCTTCAAACCTTAACGCCAAAAACCACCTTCATTGTATAATGAAGATATGACTTTGACGAAGAATGATTATTAATGTGATCTTTGAACGCCAATCCATCCTACCATTTTTGGCTACTCTACAATACCAACTTTGATTCGTGGGATTTAAGCCTTAGCGCCAAAGAGCAGCATCATTCGAACTAGTACTTTTCAGCAATTCATGTTATGATGCAGTTATGGTCCGTGAAATTGAATGCGCCTTTCCAAATTTCAATCTTAGGGAACAGGAATAAATAGGGAACAGAAAATTTTTGGTCATATCAGTATTTTCTGTACAGTTTTTATTGACTGAATTGAATCTGACATTTTGATATTCTGAGTCATTTAATCGTCGGTTTCTTGCAATCATAAAGTCTTAGGTTGATTCACAGGTCAGATGCTCTTATTTCCTTTATTTTTCTGTGTCATCTAGGTGATAATCTATAATTTGGTAAAAGTTAATTGCTCTGGGTAATAATGATCATGAGTTATAGGATTTTTTAAAGAAAAAGTACGTTCATTCCTTATGTGCAGTAATGACAGCCAAAATAATGAAATTACCAAGACACTAGTAGTTCTAAGGCTCACATTTGAAAAAAAACTTATTCTGTGTTAGCAAGCGACAAAATATTGCGTAGTTACAGAAAAATCCTGAACATAATCAATCAATGATTATTATCCTCAGGATTATTAAAAATTTCTAGATTGTTAAGACTAATATTAGAGGAGAAACTAATTTTTTCGTCGGCAAATGCTCAAACAATCAATTGGTTTCTTGATCTTGTTCAAGGAAGAACCAAAATTGAGAAAACGATTAGGAATATTGCTAAAATTATAATAAGGTTTTTCCATCTGAAGGAATGACGAAATGAAAGCAATCACCTAGTTGCAAAGTATCTACAACATTTATTTCTGAATATACACGGAAAAAGCTCTTTTTATCACTAATAATTTATTATCAAACGAGGTTCATTCTTCGTCGTTTGATCCGCATTTGAACAACAACAACAAAAAAAACCTACATGTAATTTTTAAAAAGCATAAAAAAGTCAATTGCTTCTGTTTATGGTGCAAAATTTCTGTACTATTATTCGAGAAAATAAATTTAGGGATAAGGAATTTTTTTAAACGATAGTTATTGAATTCTTCATTATCTTCATTTATCTTTCGAACAAATTTTTTCACTTTATTTGGTGTGTTAAAAAGAGAAACCCAAGAATGCAATAAATTTTATTTAGAATAATTCCTAATCTCGATAAACTTGATTCCTGAGTTGGATTTTTTTTAATGATGCGACAGAGTCTTTATGATTTCCAGCAATTACTTGTAGTGCTTTCAATTCTCATTTTTCGAATGCGGATAATACGACGTTGAATTAACCTCGTTCGCATATAAATACTCAGCGATTTGTTTACTGCTTCTTACCATTCTGCGCCTTTGTTAACCACCATGCCCACCACGACCACGGTGTTCTTCGCGGCCACAACATGGAAGCATTTTTCTCCAAACACTTTTTTCGTTAGGATTCTTAGGGTTTGCATGAAGATTCCATGGCAGCAATTGGCCCACGCCTTGTGATTCTTGTTGTAAGATGGTAGATGGGAAAAACTCAGTTTCTCCAACTTTCTTCTCTATCGGATTAGATTCTCTGGAGCCAGGCTGATAAGCGAATAGTCCTTCCATTTTATCTAGGTGGTTACGCCAGCCAATGAGTCTGCTACCGTGCTGTACAAGAGGGTCACCGACCTGAACTAGAACCCTATAGGGTTTCTTCTGCAAAGTTTCTGCTTCTTCTTGTGTAGCGGGATATATTTTAAGTTCAGAAGGCCAATTAAAGCAAACTGAAACATTAGATTAAACTTTCTGATGTAGAAAACTCTCGTATAGATACGGAATGCATATGAACCCAAGGGCGGAAACCAATGAGGTCATATAGTTTGCGCAATTCAACGCCAATCATGGTTCTTTCAATAATTGTTTTGTTCCACAGAAAATATCGAGTACATTGATTCCGGAAATAGCCTAAAGCATGCTCAAATCGAGAACGGAACCTAAAGTAGGACAGTTAAAACTGGCCTGTCCACTTATAGTAAAACATCAAGGACTATGCAAAGATGAGTTTATAACACGAAATAGGCTCTATGTCAAGGCAAACAAATTTCTTTTCCAGCATCTTCAAACTTTAAGCTTATCTGGAATTTCCGAATCAGAACACTCAAAATCATTTTGGACCTTTCCCCTAGTACTTTTAATTAATTTTCGACCCTTAGTAAAAAGAACCGGGTAGTGCTTACGAACGAAAATGTGTTTCAGTAATATTCATTACGCGATACTCCTTGAATGAATCTTCATTCAGAATTTTCTTGAGTAAACTTTCTCATGTCATGAAAGTTACGATCGTGATCTGCAATTCCTTCGCATATGCGATTTCTCCAAATGTTTTTGTAACAAGTTTCAGATTTGACTTCCTATTTTCCAATAAATGTTCAAGACAAATAACAGGGCTCCTCTTTTGTATGGGGACGTCCTGAACATCTAAAAATTTGATTCATCCCGCGGGAGGCACTCTACAGTGGGGAC
This sequence comes from Neuroterus valhalla, assembly GCA_011762715.2. Taxonomy (NCBI): domain Eukaryota; kingdom Metazoa; phylum Arthropoda; class Insecta; order Hymenoptera; family Cynipidae; genus Neuroterus; species Neuroterus valhalla. The sequence goes on from WSXT02111058.1 coordinate 9,248, forward strand.
GAACGTATAATTTTGTCTCCAAATCGTGGAAATATCTGAAGGAATCACCCAGAGTAATGCATTTTTTTCAATGATTAATGAATACCTACGAAATCTGGGAAAAACGAAAAAGTAAACTGTTTCAAATTACTTCAGCGTTTTTACTATAAATGAAATAAAAACAATATCCCCTACTTTCCCTCCAATTTTTATGCATATCCGCTAAGAGTCCGTAGAAAACGACAATAAAACGATTCACATCTTGTCTTTTATGATGGAGAATAATATTTGGCGTTGCGTAGCGCAAGCCTAATAAAGTATGACTCGTATGTCTCATAAAAAAGAGACGTTCCTGTAGAGTTTATTCAGAATTTGAAATATTGGCTGAATAAAATTGAAATCAGATATTTGTCTTTAGAATGAACCATTTAATTCTTTGGTTTTTTGTAGTACAGAAACAGTGAAACAATTTACTCTCATAATTTTTTCTAATAAAAAAAAATTGTGAGAGTTGTGGCATTTTCAAAATTCAAAAATATAAACAAAAATGAGTATTTTTAGCTAAACAACGCAAGATATGAAAAAAAGTTTGAGGAAAAAAGTGCTTGTTTTGGGGAGTCCTCCAGGGTGATCTTTACAATTTTCCGAGTTTTCTCAAAAGTTAGAAAAATCAAATTTTGGTCCCACGAAAAATAATGAAAAATAGAAAGAATAATTTTTTGGTCAAACTATGTAAGGTACGGGAAAATATGAAAGAACTAAAATTGTGCATCAGAAAAATGTTTAGAAATTTTGTAACATTAACTTTTCGACAGGACAAGTTGTTTTTGCTTCATTTACAAAGAAGCATATAAAAAATTTAAAAAATGAACTTTTGGACATTCGACACAAGCTCAGGAAAAATCAAAGAGACGCAAGTTCTTTACTAGAAAAATATCTTTAAGTGTGTTATCAACTTCTTTGACAGGATACGTAGTTTTATCATTTAATTTCCCCCATTGGACGCTCAGTTTTTGTTTCGATTGTAAGAAATAAATTAAAAATTATGAAATTGCGTTTCTAGAAAAACTACACAACATTTTTTGAAAATTAGGCAACTAAACTTCTTCACCGTTAAAAAAAAACATTTATCGAGTGCGCAGAACAAGACACGCGATGAGAATGTATTCCTCGAAGCCTGAGAAGCTTTAACAAAAGAGAATTCTCAGTCATCAAATTAAAGTGGTCGAAATTTTGCTTTTGAGGCTGACAAGCTCTTTATACAATTGTAGGGATGTACAAAGGCCGAGCGTGGAGCGCGAGGTGAGATTGCCATTGAGCGCGAAGCGCGAGATCCGAAAGACGCGTGTCCTAGGCGCGCTCAAACTTGCGAAGAAAGCGAACCACGCGCGACGAGTATGTACCCGCCCGGCGGACAAATTTTTTTTTACCATGCAGTGGCAGTGACTCACATTGCTTTATTTCTCATAAAGAACAATTCTCCTTTCTAAACTCTAATTTTCCGAAAAACTACGCATTTGTTCTTTGGATCATCATAGCTTCTTATCTAGTTCAGGTGTCGAAGATTGCTTCATAGATCCTTACAGGGGTTCTCGTCTCTTTTGAAATTCGCCGAAAAGTTTGAAAAAAATGAATAAATGTCAGAGGTTTTTATAAGAATGTGTCCACCTGGACACAAAAATTATTCACGCCACGTGAAACTCACGAGATACCTTCTTTATAAAAGTACTAGGAGAGTAACGCGCGCCAAGGCGCGCGTCTCTGTTCACTTATTGTTAACTTCTTTTATATCTTGCTCTCAAGAGTTTATTTTCAAAGATACCAAGTTACAACAATTAAGTACTAAGAATTATTACAATAGAAAAATAAAGTTATATTGGAAAACGTTTATTGAATTCAAATAAAACAAAATATTATTTGTTTATTAAAAATTATAGAAGATTATAAATGTATTATCTAAATTTTTACGAA
>WSXT02111069.1:0-11197 GCA_011762715.2 Neuroterus valhalla
TGATTGATGATTGATTGATGATTGATTGATGATTGATTGATGATTGATTGATGATTGATTGATGATTGATTGTTGATCAATTGATGAATCATTGATAATTGATTAATAATTGATCGATTATTGATTGATGATTGACTGATGATTGGTTGATGATCGATTGATGACTAAGCCATAGTTTCTGGAACTGATACAGCTGTTTCTTCCTGTGTAGCAGATTGTCTGGGCCCACTTTTTGAAGGTATGTTCAAATCGGAGGAAACTGTTTCGGACGCTGAGTGCTTTGGAATTCCTATCAGTAGGTCTATTCCTACTCATATGTACTGTTGTATTTGTCTAACTTTTGAAAAAGATGACTCATTACTGAAGAAGCGTGCGTGCAATCGTATATTGATAGAAAAATCTACACTTCATATCGAAATCACTGTAGTTTATTTTATGTCTCAAAATGTCGAATATGTAAGAAAGATCTTGACTGACTGAAAGTGCAGTCCAATACTGCAAGTTTCTGCCTCACAGAGTTATCTCAAATAATGGATATTCTTCCAATCGTATGTGGTCCTAGGTTATTTGCGAAATCGGCGCATCCGGCCTTTTAGAAAAACAAAGTTAAGATATGACTGGGTTATCTTGGGAGAATCTTACTGAAGTAATAGATAGGGGCAATATTGTGATGCGGAATAGGAGGGGGCTCATTGCGTCCAACTGGAGTCTTCAGAGTGTCTCACCATTTTTTCCTGAAGTATTAGTAGATCTAGTATTACAAAGGGGCATTTATCTCCTTATGTATCCTTCTATATTTCAATTAACCTTGAAGCTCATCAACAGACAGATAAGAACCTATGAAAAGTTCAATTAAAAGCTTCCTGGTAATCAATCCAGGCTATAGAAAGATTGCCTTTGTGGTTTACAGCACCTTCGCAGACACGTTTGTCGATCATGTCATTTGAGTGGGTTCTCGATCAATAAATTATTTAACAATAATTATTATTATTGATTCAAGATATTCCAACAATAATTTAATTCGATCGAATATTTTCCAGTATCAGAATCCCAGTTTATTTAGCGGGACTGAACTCTGACTGCTCGCAGGCAGTGTTAGAGTTGATTTGTTGTTCCAGGTTATTTTCCCTAAGTGAATTTACTTTACTTATATTTTTCCATTCTCATCGTAATGAGAAGTTATCGGTTTTGTGTGAAAATCGAATTTCACGGAATAAATTAAATCTTCACGTTTCAAGACCTCTTGGTTCCGAAAAAATGATTTTTACGAAGGTGTCTGTCTGTTGTCGTCGTCGTTCATGTCCGTGTACTCCGTAACGTTTGGAGGACTAATCGGATCGGATTGCCCTTTGGCTCGATGATTGCCAGATCTTAGACCCTTTTTCCTCATTGATGTGTGAACAAGGAATCAAATATTACCGAATATTACCTAACTTGACTATCTGCGAGAATAAGCTAGAATAACGCGAAATACTGACTCAACCCCTAAAACTATAGTGGCGGAAAAACCGCATGAGCATGGATATCTAGAACCTTGGGGAAGTCGATCTCTTCAAGTCATGCAGCAACTCCCCAAATTTATGTTGGTTCCGGAAAATGACGATCTTTAACGTTGATTTCAGCGTTACTCAACTGTACTATATTTCAACGTAGAGAGTATAGGAAATTAATGATTTTTGCAATGCATCAACATCATCAAGGGAATGAATGAATCTTTTGGACTGTATGGAAATCTCTCATGACCAATAAATAATTATTTCTTTATCATAAATCAATCATCTATGAGAGAGCGCAGTGTTAAGGAATAAATCACATTTCCGAAGGAACACCATATAATATATAATTGGTAGCTGTTTTCCGAAATATAATTTAATTTATTTCTGATTTAATGTGAATAAATCTTACAGGGCTGAAAAAAATCTCTGAGAACTAACGAGAGTATACACATGATATAAAAATATTTATATAAATATACGTAGAGTATGAATTGAAGTTTACATTTGATGACGTGAACAGGCTGCAATTGAATGTCGAAGTTTATGTATGTATGTGATGCAACGAATAACTTAAATTAAAATAAAAACTATATCCAAAAGGCATTACAGGGAAAAACAAATAAGGGGTATTAGTTAGTTGCGTACAAAAATAATAATGTATACATGTTAACGCCTTATGCTGGATAAAAACTAGAGAGAAAATTAAAAGTTGAATGAATTTGAATTGAGAAGATGTTGAGAAGAATGTTTGTGAGTTAGGAAGATACATTTTTTTTTATTTTTGATATAAAAAGATTGACCAAAGTCTTTAGTAAGCTTAACAACCTATCTTATGTATTGAAAAGACGCATCTTGTTCATGTGAATATGAACTGTTTCATTTACATCCAATTACTTATATTAGTGATTTCGGATGTGCAATAATGGCGCTTGAACCTGGCATGCTATAATCTCCTTCCAAACTGAATATTAGTCCAAAAAAATGTGATCTATTTGAGAGAAAGCAATCTAGATATATGCACCTCAACTTGAGACAGGCTTAGTATTCAAGGATACGATATCATCTAGTATATATAGGTATGCAGATAAGACGTATCAAACATCTCATAATTTAATACTGCTTGTAAGACATTATTCTGTGCCTAGTGAAATAAGGATTTCAATCTGCATGCTGATTTCCATTTTCCTGATATTTTTCAGTCCTGTTCGCAAGTAGAATATATTAATATAAAACCAGATACATCGCTTTTATCCAAATTTCGCTTACACTCAAAATACGAGTTTTTCACTTTGAAACATATGTTACCTAATTACACTTATTTCATCTTGCCAAGGGATTATTCTTTTAACGATTGATGTGACTGAATAATCATAATATAAAATCATTTGTTATAAAAATCCTGTTCCTCACGTGTTGCGTTACCTTTTTTAACACTTCATTATAACTCGGACCGAAATACTCGCAAACATATGTTCCAGAAAATTCCACATCAAAGGCAAGCCATGGCATGACGCGTGACCAATTATGTGGTTTATAATCCGTTGACTTAAATTTAAAAAATCATGAAAATCGTGTTGAAATTTTAGACAAGAGTTCATTATATATGAAAGCACACCTGCATGGCCCAGTAGAGAGTTTACATTGTATTCATAGTATGATTCTGATATTTTCTACTTCGAGATGGTGATAATTACAAGGCTTCAGAGCCTTGATCAAAATAGAATGTATGGAATGTTTGACGCGATTTTGACTCAAAACACGAGTCGAAGATCCGAATCAGATGTTGGTGTGAAGAAGTTGACTTTTTCCATTGAAACTATTTGTTATCATCTAGTCTGGCAGCTCTGAAAATCCTTTTTCTTTTGAATGCTTTTCAACACTTTTCGGCAGTGATTGATAGGCATTCCTTTTTAGTAGTTATGTGATACCGCGCTCTCTCCATTGGCATAATCCACCCATATTTCTGGTTATACCTTGAATCTTTTATCCTCTCCTCCCCTTCTGCCTTCTCTCTCTCCATACCATTCCTTTTAACCATATAATATACCTTCCTTCCCTCCTCGTGACTGGTTCTCCTCACTTCATCCTCAAACAGACCATCTTTCCAAAAATACCTTTCTCTGTCATGCTCGATTTTTCCTTCTCTTCTTCTTTTCTCCTTCTTTTACCAACACTCCCTCATCAGCTTACTTCCCCTCCCTTCCGGAAATATCTGTCCAACCCCATTGTTCATCCGATATACCTTTCCTGAACCCTATCAACCTCCTCGATTCCCTTCCGCCCTCACACTTCTGCTCCATACAGCAGCACGCTCATCACAAGAGAGTTGAACAACTTCATCCTTCTATAAAAGTCATCTACAAACAACCTCTTTCCCAATCCCCATACCTGCCTGATCACAACATTTCCCCTCCTCATTCTCTCTCCATATGACCATTCATTTCTTCATCTCTCCTGAATGGTTAAGCCAACGTGCACAAATTCTCTCAACCACTGCACAGCCATCCTCTTCCACCTTAAATCTCCTCCTTCATCCCTCCCGCTCCCTCTCCTGATCAACATAACCTTGAACTTTTCTACATTTAGCTCTTACCAACGTCTACCCAGGTATCTTCCCGACCCTTTTCATCATCTCTTTTAAGGATTTCTCACTTTTTACCAACAACACTATGTCATCTGCATACGCGAGTGACTAAATTGACCCTTGCCCCAACCTTCTATCGATCCAGAAACCGTCGGAAATCTTGTCCCTTCCTCTTACCCTATCTTTCGTCACTTCATACATCTCTCTTATCCTTTCGATCAGACCTTTCTGTCCACTCCTCCATCGCCTCCCACAATCTCCCCTGATTCATTGATGGGAAAGCATCTTTCATGTCTACGAAGAACGCGTACAATTTTTTCCCCTTCTTTACTATTTTTCTATCCATCACGTGCTGAAAAATATAAACACTGTTTGTAGTGCTTCTACCCGCTCTAAATCCCGCCTAAGTTCCTGACAACATGCCTTCCCCCTCGACATCATTCCGCAGCCTCTCCGCCCATACCTTCGCGTACACTTTGTTTACCGTGTGCCGAGAATCCATGGTTCGTTCTGCACCCCGTCCAAGTCTGCTACCTTCGACCTTCTCAATCAAATCATTTGTAACTCGATTTCCTTGTCACGTAATTCTGAATCGCCTTCTTCTCTCGTGCTCCTACTTTTCTTATTACTCTTCCATTCTTCCAAACCCCAGAATAATTCTTTGAAGAACTCTCCCCATTCTTCACTTCAGATTTTCTCACTTATCTCCTCCCTGTGCTTTCCTAACCTATTTATTAACTTTCACGCGTCTCCTTTGGTCTACACACTTCTTCACTCCCCTCCTTGCTCTTTTCTCTAACACATTAACATTAGCTCGTTCCTGATCTCCAAGTACTCCTCTTACGTCGCAGTTCCATCATTCCACTTCTCATACATCCTTTCAAGCCTTTTCTTCATCTTTTAACATTCCCTATCCCACCACGGTTTCACCATTGCCTCCTTCTCCTTTCTTAATTTTTTTTTTCGCACGCACCCTGTCTTACTCCTTATCCTGTCCATATCTCCCTCTTACCCATAGGAACTTCTTCTTTTCCTTGCCTTTTACAGCTCTCCGCTCCTACTCACAAGCTGAGGGGCTGATTGTCTGATTTTGTCTTCCTTCTTACTGCGAATCTCCCTGTCTCCTCCCGCCCATGCGTATACATGACCACATAGTCTATCACCGATACTTCCACCTTACTCACACACGTATACTCTCCCTCTTCGTCCCTCGTTATCGTGCCGAAGCTGTTGCCCTACCATAAACTGAACGAAACGATTGTCCAGATGTCTGCCCTTCTCTCCCTCCCAAAAGATTTTTATGAAGAGCTGTATTCATTTAATCTTGATCACGCGGCCTAGAAGGAGAATAGATGTTGATATTGCTGCTTGTCTTGGAATCAAGAACATCATTTAGGTTATTTCTTATCACCGCAGCTTGTCTTGATGACGCTTCCTGATACCTGTCTACGGAAGCTCCGAGTTATTTTGGCATCACAGAGTGCGCAGGTGCGTTATGACCTCTTCGAATGGGGACAAAACTGGCATCGCAGGAATTGAGCTAGTCATCATTGGAACGCTCCGTCCTTGAAAAACTCCGATTATTTTTCCGCTAAAAATTCCACGATTAGCTAGAGAACGGCTCATCCATCCGTGCAGAGACCTGCGTGCAAAGGGTCAGGCTTCATACTTAACATGGAGACACGGTATCCTAAAGATAGTATAAAGTACATCTTACCCAGGAGCCATTTAGCTCTCGGCACATTCGTTTACGCTCACGTTTGGAGTTCATTTTTCTTGTGGGCTGTCTCTAGACATGGTCCTATTAGGATGGCGACTCCACAAGGAGCAGCCCCTTCATAAGACTAGACAGCCGACCAGAATGTCCCTATGCGGAGCAGCTGACCTGATCGAAGGTCAACTCAAGCAGAAAGGTCTCGCGATCGGAACCTACATGGACATTGAAGGCGCCCTTAACAACGCCTCCAAAGGAGCTGATTGGGTCGGCAATTAGGGCACACTTCCTTGCGTGGAACTATTGATTCAAGCTGTCCACAAGGAGGTTTCCTATAGCCGGTCCTGAAGCACCCAGTAGTGAATGAACTGCTTTTATCTACCCACGCGTCAGGGCTACCATTTGGTAGACTATGGAGACGAAACACTGGTCACAGTGCGGAAGCAACATGCTAACATGCTCCTTGGGTCAAGACAACAGGCACTGGTAACAGAAGATACCTGGTGCAAGATGACATGACTCTGCATCAACCCCCGTAAGACGGACACAGTCATGCTTACCAGATGGTATAAGCGGATAACGACGGGTACAGTGAGACTAAGTGGACAATCGCCGATTAGCGAAGAAAACGCGGAGTGTCTAGGATTTATCCTAAATTAGAAGCTGCTTTGAAAATAGCACTTGGAATACAAGTGCAAGAAGCTCACATCCACTCTATGGCTCTGTGTGAGAGCCAACGGGGTAAGTTGGGTCTTGCAGCCGGAGAGCTTTATGCTGATCTACACAGCGATCTCGCTTCCCGGACTAACCTTTGCGGCGGCGGTCTGCTGGAACAGGGTCAAATAAGCCACTGTGAGGTGACCAGTGGGAAGAATCAGGGGAAATATTCTTGAATGCGCCATCGGAGTCTCAAAGTCAACACTCACGATGGCACAAGGGGCACTTGCGGGTTAAGAGCCTCTTCATCTCACCATAGAAGCTATGGCTGCAAAGGCATCCTAGAGGCTGAACATGTTTAACGTTGGAAGGATCCCGATAAAGCTGCAGATCCCCACCAATTTCGCGAGAAGGACAACTCTGAGTGTGCCCGAGAATAAAACGCCTACTCGCTATATCTTCGACAATAAGTATCTTGTTCGCGAAATCCACAAAAGGGGCATGAGCTTACGGCAAGACACTTTTGCCGAGAAATGAAGACAACCGGTTCACAAATGGCTCTAGAAACGAGAAAAAGCACGAGCTGGTGTCTACTGAGGAATGAGTGAAATGGTTTTTATGATACACATGGGATACCGTGCTTCAGTTCTCCAATCCGAGAATATGAATCTGCTCCGGCGCGCCTACAAGGCAGTAGAGTACGGCAGTGGAAGGAACATACGTATCTGCTTGGGCAGCAGGGTGGCTATATTGGCCCCGAACAGTACAACGACCACGTCGGTATTAGTGTGGGAGTGCTATGAAGCACTCAACAATCTCAAGACGGAAACCGAGGGTCTCTGCCTTGGATCCTCAGACACAATATTATCAAAGGCAATAAGATTTCAGACTGGCAAGTGAAACTAGCTTCAAGATGAGACTGCACTGGTCAAAAACCAATTGTAGACATTTCCAGCAGGTGATTTACTGAAGAAAGCGACAGTGCGCTGAAGGTAAGAAAAAAGGGAGAAGAGGATGGCCACTGGCTGCAGACAGTTCAAAATGCTCATGGGCTTCATTTTACGTGCCAAGAGAGCATAGGATAAACGCGAGCTCAGCAGAAACGAGGTCAAGGTCCTAAGAGAAGTGTAAAAAGGGCACGGCAAAGAACAGGCACAAGATAGGACTCGCAGATGGTCCCCTCTGTCAATTGTGTGTTGAAAAGGATGAGACAGCAATTTATATACTGTGGCTCTGATCTGTGATTACAGGGAAGCATCTGGCACTCACAAGCAGTAACTATATCGCTGAGTCAGGCATGTCGGAAAACAGCGTGACTGTAATCCTTATCGTATGGAGAAGGCTCTGGTGTCTCGCTAAGGCCTCCATGGGGACGCGAAGAGATTACACAAGCGGCAGAGGCTGTTAGGATCTCAACTCAATAAATATTATTGATGATAATAATCTCTAGGTATTTGTCCGCAACTGCTCATTATCCATCGTAACCATATCCAGCGAAGACCCTCAGAACAGGGACCTCCTGCCTGCAACCTGAGGAGGCGTTCAGTAGCCTTATCATTAGACAAGAATAAGAAATAGCATATATGCAAATGAAAACGAACGTAAAGGTTGTTTCGATTGCTGATTCTTTTTATATTATAGTGCGCAGGATTAGTCAGAAATAAATTGAATTGAAAGTAAATTGCTTCACTATAATTTGATACGGAAGATGTTGAATTTTTGCTTGGAGCGCACAGAGGACGATGCCTTCCCTACCGCAGGTATTATATGGAATCATTTGCTATAATACAAATCCAAATCCAACTTATTTGTATTCACTGTAATAATTCTTCATGAACATCTCGAATAAAATGTATGCAAAAATATATTAAAGAAAGATTCACTCTATATCTACAGGTGCTCAGCTACACATATTCCAGAAATGTCGCTTCTAATTTGTATCCTTTAGTCTTTATATACAAAATTCTTGTTCGCAGGAGCTACTAAAGGTCCTGTAATAGTAATGCGCGGACCACAAAATGGAGCGTATGGAATACGCCAAAATAACATTGTTTATCCTTTCGGAACTTATCATCACTTCGAAGGTAGGTAAAAATCGGAAATTATTAAACAGGAAATAGTAGAGAATTCTGCCAAGACGTTTGTTCGTTTTATGATAAGTGAGTATTCGAATTTCCGCTGGTGCATCCGGAAGTGTTTCTGGCAAGTAAAGTTTCTACCCAAAGTGGAATGCATTGATATAATATGTTAATTGCAACTAAATTTGTTCAAACCGCAGGTATAAATGATCCTTTTGAACAGTCATGGATGTGTTTTTTGTATCGAAAACATGCGTTTTGCACATTCAGAATTTCCGCATAAATTTTATATTTTGGAGATAAGTTCAGAAGTAATTCTCCGTGTTACAAGCATACAAGTTTCAATTCGAAATTTCAAGTTTCGAAACAAAACAGACAAAAGGAAGACGTATTTTTTTCAAAACGAATATTTTTCCGAATAGCTTACCAGAAATTGTAGGGATTTAGAAATGAAATCCAAGATTCATTTTCTGGACAATCATTAGCAAGCTTAAAATTAAGGAGTATTGAATAGTTACTGACACCAGTCTACAAACATTCTGATTCCTGAAATAATGATTATCTATTTCTTTCCCCGCATTATCGGGTCAAGATCCATTTTTCGCATTTGGACCAGTAACTCCTATATGGAATGATAGGATAAGGCGGGATGGAACTTTTTTTGCAAAATACACAGGAGCGGAGTGGTAAGCGAAAGCAGGTAATTGTAAAAACTGATGCACACTTAGTAAAATGCTAACATGGTACTATTTTTATGAATAGGGTGACTATAAGCTTAGGTCTTATTTCTGAAAAAAGCGGAAAGTAAATACTTTATTGCGAGAAAAGTAATGTTTTGTGGTGAAATCAATAATATTTCAGTTTGATAGCAATTGAATGAGTTTTAGAGGGTGTGGCTTACGGGGCCTAAGTGCAATAAACTTAAAAGTTTGTTTGTCCGGCCTAATTGAATCACCATAAGGGAGAAGGGGATATTTATGCGGCCTATTTAGGCGAGAGATTTGTTCGTTTTGGCATATCTGTAGCGTTCTCTGAAACATGGAGCGTGCGCCGTAGGCGAATATCGCAGGCTGCGCTGCTGTGCACTAGTCCGCTGACTCTACAAGCTGTCTATACCCTTTCCTACCACTACCAGTTCAGCACTGCTCTGCGGTCACGAGGAGACTAGAATGGAGGGAGTAGCTCATAGTTTCCGTCGATTCTAGACGTAAACAGAACAAAACTGGTGCGTCAGATCAGTAAAATGGTTTCGCACCATTGTTTTCATTCTTCAGCATCATGGCAACACTTTGTAGCTCTTTAGTCATAGAGCACGTCGGGATAAAGGCGTCTGCCTTCGGAGTACGTGCAAGTAAGTCGCCATGTAACACGAATGCTCCCTGTTTTTTTTCCATCTTCATCGAAATATTAGTAGTAACCGACAGGAAAATTCAAGGCACGTTTTGGAGAATCCGCTGAAAAGAACTGGAGCGGAATTCCACTGCAACGAGGAATAGATTCAATCATTATGTTGGCAAAGTTACACGAGGAATGATTGAAGCTATGTAAATACCCAGATAGAAACGAAAAAGAAAGAGGTCCTAATCAAGGAGAAGTTTGATGAATTGCTTGATCTGTACTCAAAAAATGCACGTAAAAAGATGCAGACTCAAATTGTAACAAAAAGAAACACTTCAATTGAAGCTTATTTTGAAGAGAATCTCAAGTTTCTAGAGGATCGGATGGATCGTAAGGAAAGGCAAGCATTCTTTCAAGGGACAGACTCTAATTGGGCAGAATCTGAGGAGAGAGAAGCCAAGGCTGAAGTTAATAGGAGAGGAAAGGAGAGAGTTTCAGGAGGGCGGAAAGAAAACGAATCCAAAAAAATGAAACGGTCGAAAGGTTTTTTGTGGATCTTCTCTATTAATGCTCATATTGAACATTTTATTTTACCCATGATTTGTAGTCCCAACTATATAAAATCGGGGGATATATCAAACGTTCGCGTGTGAGAGGAAATTGATGAGATGAGTACTGTATATCATTCAATAGACTTGTCCGAACCGCGATTGCTGTTTTTAAAACTAAGAAAATTTACGGAGCAGTAACTGTTTTTTCCTCGATGTCACGTTCTTAAGAGTTCTGGCTACAGCGACGGTGGCTCTGAAGTCTATGCTGACAGCAGGCACTCTGATTCTGAGTCTCTTGTTGACTCAAAGGCACGGGCAGAAAGATTGTTATTGCGCGAAATGAGGTGACAGCTCCGGATGTATCACGTGTCAGCAATGCACATGCCTTAGTTTTATTATCTGCAGCTGTTGAAATATCCTGAAGGAAATCTGGGCTTGGTGAAGAGAAACACTTGATGCGTTTAACAAAATCGTAGACTTTATTCTAAAGTTAAATTCTAGAGCACTGAAGGCACATGTCATACAGAACTACTCTGTAGTACAGTCACGGAAGAGAGTGAGCTCCCCGGCTACATCCAGCGCGGGTTAACCGTCTGACGCAGTAGCGCATGCGCCACTTATAAATCCACACATATGATGAGTCCCTTTTTAACACTCCCTCCCGAAGTATATGTCTTAAAACTAAATCACATAGTTTCATTTTGGTACAAATTGTTTGAGTCTCTAACATAGATTAGACGTAGATACAAAAAATAAATATAATGTTGAGATTTCATGGT
>WSXT02111080.1:0-11197 GCA_011762715.2 Neuroterus valhalla
CCTTTTTCTCTCAAACGAATTTCAAAAAGATTCCGCTTCAAATTCCGCTGTTTGTCGCATACTTGGATTTATTCCAAAATACCTAGAAACCATAAAACAACTTTATTGTAAAGACGTTTGATAGCAACGGTAATATTTGAAAAATTATTGGATTAGTTACAAACAAATATGTGAATGAAAATGGTTTGGTGGGGATCAGCAGCAAATCGTCGCTTGAGTTGTGCCTTCTTTGGACAAATGATAAACCGATAGTACCTGAGTATGATATATAATCATCGAATAGAAACTGATCATTTTTCAAGCAATGTTTGTTAAAAAGTACCCTATTTGTCTATTTTTGAACTGACGAACTTGATTCCCTCAGTGCAACTAATAGTAAATAGGTCACTTCTACATTTTTGAGGAGATTTCAATAGCAATAAGCAATTTTCATTGTTAACAAAAAATGTTGAATAAATTATTATGAATTAATGTATTTATTAACATTATTGTATTTTCTCTCGGAATCAACAGTCAATTTTCTAGCAATAACTACTTGCTCTGTACCGATAACATTTGATAACTGTTTGAACAAACCTAATTGACAAATCCATTATCGTCTAGCGGGGACGGAGAGGCACCCCTTGAGACTGATTACAGAAATAACGTAGGTCACATACCATCCCCATTTCCAGCATCTGGTGAAGGGGGGAGAGGCAACCCAATGACTGGTCACAGAAGTAATGTAGATCACGTTCCATCCCTATTTTCAACAGTTTGTGGGAGGCGGGAACGCACCCCTATGACTGGTCGCAGGAATTACTTACGTCGCATAGCATCCCTACACGGAAAAAATGAGTTATCGAAAGTTTTGTTACCTGTCAACCACTTTTGGACATGAAAAACAGTTCGTGAAACTTTCATCAACTTTTTCCACAATCTCGTGCATAGTTTATTGAATTTTTTGGAACCTTGACTGACTCGTTTATTTCTTTTGCAAAGTTCAAGAAAATTCAATTAACTGTGCTCAAGATTTCATAAATATGTGATGAAAATAACTTAGGTCACATAGCATCCCTATGCCTAACGTCCCATGGGGGCGGAAAGGTTACTTTGTGACCGATCACAGAAATAACGTAGGTCGCATACATTTCCAACGTCTTATTGGGAGTGGGGAGACAAACCCATTGCTGGTCACAAAAATAACTTAGGTCACATACCTTCCCTATTTAAAATGTCTAATGAGGGGAGCGGGACCGCAACCTTGTGACCAGTCACAGAACAAACGTCCAACGCAACCTCCACCTGTCACCCAGAACCTCCTTCATTTTTCTGTTAACCGACATATTTTTCAAAACATCAATCCTCCAACTCATGGCATTAATTTAGAGTTGTTTGGAATGCACAGTTATTTGTTTGGAATTCATAATAAATTCTTCAGCAGACAAGACACTACGGCAAAAGACAAAATTCGAATCCGGCAGAATATGGCGGAAGAGAAAATCAAAATCCCTTCTAGGATCTCTTCTTACACAAATATCCATACACAACATTATTTTGAACAAACCGCAGGCTTGGGGGGGGGGGGCACAAAGTGTCGAAACCAATTTCCTCTTATGATATTGATCTCAGAAAGGCAATTTTCATCGAATTAAACATTTTTTTCGAGAAGTATTCAATAAGAGTCCGCATCAAACTGTTAGAGCAAATTTCCAGAGGGATAAAGAGAATTTTTTTTATCCGACAGCGTAGCGAAGATGCTCGTTTTTCTTACGTTGGGGAGGAGCGAAATCAAGCGATTCCAAGCCTATAAAGGGGGGCAGATAAAAAACGTTCAAGGCACAACAAACGATTTGATGGCAACCCTCTGTCGCCTCTCCGACACCCCATGTTTGCCGCCAAACCCTTTTGTCCTTGTAGAATCCAAGTTGCCAAATTTCCCCAGCACATACTGATCCTGTAATGAGTCATTTCAGTGTAACGATTTCCGGTTTTTTTCATGTTTGATAGGAACGAGGATGTTCAAAAATGTATTGCATATGCAGGAAGAGCGGGCAGTATAATAAACGATTACAGTAGAGTGATGTATAACAAAGAAGTGATTGGTTTCAACCTAATCCGCTTTTCCTATTTGAAGATGCGAGGAAACAGTATGGTTGTCAATCATAGAAGAGTAATTGGTCGCATCTCAAACCCACTTTCTTATTTGGAAAGGGAGAGGGGACACATTATATGGACTTATTACGTAAAAGGAATTGGTCAGAAAAGAGAGAAAGGTTACAGCTCGAAAATATTTTCTGATTCGAGAGGGGGGGGGGGGCAACAATATAGTGACCAATCATAGACAAGTAATTTGTCACGAAAATGTAATTGGCAACAACTCGAACCCCTCTTACCATTTAGGAAAAGGAGGAGGGTAACAGTGTAGTGACCAACTATGGAAAAATGATTGGTCACAATAGAATGATTGGTCACAATAGAGTGATTGCAGAAAAGAGGAGGGTAATAGTATAGTGACCAATTATAGAAAAGTGATTGGTCACAATAGAGTGATTGCAGAAGGGAGAAGGGTAACAGTATAGTGACCAATTATAGAAACGTGATTGGTCACAATAGAGTGATTGCGAAAGGGAGGTGGGTAATAGTATAGTGGCCAATTATAGAAAAGTGATTGGTCACAATAGAGTTATTAGGAAAGGGAGGAGGGCAACAGTATAGTGACCAATGATAGAGAAGTGATTGGTCACAATAGTGTGATTGGTCACAATAGAGTGATTGCGGAAGGGAGGAGAGTAACAGTATCGTATCCAATTATAGAAAAGTGATTGGTTACAATAGTGTGATTGGTCACAATAGAGTGATTGGTCACAATAGTGTGATTGGCCACATTAGAGTAAATGCGAAAGGGAGGAGGGTAATAGTATAGTGATCAATTATAGAAAGGTGATTGGTCACAATAAAGTGATTGTGAAAGGGCGGAGGGTAACAGTACAGAGACCAATTATAGAAAAGTGATTGGTCTCAATAGAGTGATTGTGAAAGGGAGGAGGGTAACAGTATAGTGATGAATTATAGAAAAGTGATTGTTCACAATAGAGTGATTGGTTACAATAGTGTGATTGCAAAGGGGGGAGGGTAACAGTATAGTGACCAATCATAGAAAAGGGATGGGTCACAATAGAGTGATTGGTTACAATAGTGTGATTGGTCACAATAGAGTGATTGGTCGCAACAGAGTGATTGCGAAAGGAAGGAGGGTAGCAGTATAGTGACCAATGATAGAGAAGTGATTGGTCACAATAGTGTGATTGGTCGCAATAGAGTGATTGCGAAAGGGAGGAGGGTAACCGTATAGTGAACAATTATAGAAAAGTGATTGGTCACAATAGTGTGATTGGTCGCAACAGAGTGATTGCGAAAGGAAGGAGGGTAGCAGTATAGTGACCAATGATAGAGAAGTGATTGGTCACAATAGTGTGATTGGTCGCAATAGAGTGATTGCGAAAGGGAGGAGGGTAACCGTATAGTGAACAATTACAGAAAAGTGATTAGCCACAATAGTGTGATTGGTCGCAACAGAGTGATTGCGGAAGGAAGGAGGGTAGCAGTATAGTGACCAATGATAGAGAAGTGATTGGTCACAATAGTGTGATTGGTCGCAATAGAGTGATTGCGAAAGGGAGGAGGGTAACCGTATAGTGAACAATTACAGAAAAGTGATTAGCCACAATAGTGTGATTGGTCGCAACAGAGTGATTGCGGAAGGAAGGAGGGCAGCAGTATAGTGACCAATTATAGAAAAGTGATTGGTCATGAAAGAGTGCTTGGGAGAAGGAGGAGGGTAACAGTACAGTCACAATAGTGTGATTGGTTACAATAGAGTGATTTGTCACAAATTGCATCCCCTTTTTCCATTTTAGAGGGTGGAGAGGGACACATTATACAAGTTAATCACGGAAGAGTTATTGTTCACAAATAAGTGATTAAACATTACTCGAACCCCCTTCTATAATTGAATAGGAAAACAAGGGGGCGGGAGGCTATTTTTTATATGTCACTTTTTCAGGACAACTAATGAAATTTGTTGCATTACTATTTATCCTAAGATTCCCAATGACAAGACGCAGCGATTCCTTATTCCTTTATTCTTCACGGTTCAAACTTCGATCGTTTCGGGTAATCGAACGTGAATAAGAAATTTTGGGATGTAATTGAGATGTTTTTCTCTAAATACCTTCTGTGTCCTATCATTGTAAGATTTTCATCTAGTCGATAAGCCTTCATAATAAATTTTATAGTACAAAATGCTTGTCAACGTCATCAGAAATGAAATTGAAGCTTTTAAGTTTAGGTTTTTTCTAAGATATTTCAATGACATAAAAGTATAATTTTTTCTACACTGTTCAATCAAAGTTGGAGTCAGTGTTATTTTTGAGAGTATGCTAGTGTAGATGTTTATATTTTGAATGCTTTCTGTTTCTAGACTGTCAATCAAAAACTATTTGCAGTAATGATCTTTCAGATTGTCTAGCTTTGATCAATTTCGTTGCATCTCTACACTGGTGGAAATTCATTGTCACAATTAGCAACAATTAAGTACAAAAATGTGAAAGAAGTAATTGTTTACTTTAATTTTTGCATTGTTGTTCTTATTTTTAATTTATTGTGTTCATTCTTTATTTGAGTTTCCATTGGGATCACAGGGAAGGAGGATCCTAAGTCCTTATGGGTTTTGACCTTCTGAAAGATTTCTAGCCTCGATAAGGGTGTTGAGCGAACACCGGACCGTTTGTAAATACTCTATATTTCATTTTATTGTGTTTCAAAAATAGTAAAAATCAAAAGAATAAGAAAGTTGAAAAGAAGGAAAGGAAGCGATTTTCGAGATTATTTTTATATTGTTTTTGAAATTTCAATAAAGACTTTTGTGGGTGCTTGTCCGAATTCGGTTGTTGGATTCTTTGTTTTATTTTTTAATTTCCAGGAGTTTCAGACACTCAAATGTGTTTTATTGTATTTTATTGTAAAAATACATTTTAACTAGGGATCCAAATTCATATAAAAGATAACGCACAAACTATGTCGAATTGATGGAAAAAATAGAAAATGTCAACAAAAATAATATTAACCAAGCAATGAGACGCGCAACATTTGAAACGATAATGTAACAAATCTATATGTTTATAGCAATTTAAATTAGTTTTTATGGAATAGTGTCTATACATGGAAAAGGAATCAGCATTGAATCAAGAGAACTCGTCTATTCCTTTTCTCTAAAGGTACACAGAAAATATTTGCTCTACGCTTACCAAAGTTCGGTGAAACCAAACACGACCTTCAAAAAAAATTATTTGTCCTTTTTTTATTTGCAACATTTCTTCAATGACATAAACGCTCGTCTTCTTCGAGGAGGCATGGAATGGATATCGTTTTCCTCATCTCGGTATACCAATTTTAAGAATCAACTTCCCAAACATATCCAAACACTTTTCTCTATTCCGCAGGTAAAATTGTTACCAAGTCGTCGCCAACGCATCGAAGATGACCAAATGGTATCCGCAGCTCTTAGTGATTCCAGAAAAATACCAAAATATTTGGACTGGAGAGAATGCGGATTTGTAACACCCCCTAGAAATCAAAGAGACTGTGGTAGCTGTTACGCCTACTCAATAGCCGGAACAATCGAGGGGCAACTTTTCAAAAACAACCGCAAACTAATAACTCTAAGCGAACAGCAATTAGTAGACTGCAGCACTTCTACTGGAAACTTAGGATGTGATGGGGGATCATTGAAAAACACTCTGAAATATTTGGAAAAATCGAAGGGAATTATGTCAGGAGCCGTTTATCCATACAGAGCTGAGGTAACATTAAAGTGATCTACTAAACATCTATTCAGATGAATGGGCATTGTCTCCATTAAAAGAAAACAATAATCCATTAACCCACCTTCATACAAAATCACGATAACAAATCACTCTTCTTTAAATTGTTTGTGTTTTCCTTATTTTCCATAAATTTCTAACTCCAGTGTGATGAATCCTAATTAATAATCTTAGTTTCACAGTGAAGTAATTATTTCATTTGAAAAATATAAGCATATTTAAAAATTCATCGAATGTAATTAATTAGCGTTCAATAAGAATCACTGAGCTTTTGGACTTTGCAACACTTTTTATCGTTCCCAGAAGACATATAGAACACAAATTTGATAGAAAGATTCAGCTAGTGTGACATTAATAATTAATAACAATCACTCAGCTTTTGGACTTTGAAGTACGACTTTTTATCATCCTGTATAGAAAGCAGATAGAGTATAAATTACGCCGTGTAAATCCGATTATCGCGTCTTTGGACGACGCAACAGAGTCGAGGTCGACACTACTGTTCGTTGCTCTTTTCTGTTAACACACCAATATAGGTGTGTACCTCTAATAAGTTAAAAACACGTAAAAAGAATGTTCCCTTTTTAATGGCATATTCCAGTCGATTGCTTGCATTTTCCATGTGAACTAAGAATAAGTGATAAAAGAGATGGCATAATTCCTGTATTTATTATATTATCTATATGCATATTTAATAAGCCAGCATAGAACTAAACTTGGAAACTGATTCAAAACAATATCGGGACACTGAAGCTATCTTTTCGTAATAATTTTAACGAGTGTCTGGTATTTTTATGATGTAACAAGAGAAAATTCCATACATAAGTCTATTGAGCATTATGGGTAATACGAGATGTACATTTTCCTCTTAATGATAATTTCGGCAATCACCTAAATTAGAGAATCTTGTTAATGAATACTATTCATCTATGGGAATGTAGTACCTTAAAGTAATAAAAAGTGTTAATTAATTACTTGCAAAAAACATTCGACAAAACTCATATTTTTCATTTTTTGTGTTAGGAAAAAAATGATTCAGGGGAACTATTTTTCAACACTTATTTTTGAAACTCACTGGAGTCGGATTTAGAGTAAAATGCATACAGGTAAAATATCGTCTGGGAACTTGAGCAAATCTTTTTCAGTCTGCTATGCAATTTCAGTAGATATGAGCGATTTTGGTCAGCCCAACAAATGGAATTTATTACTCAAGAAGCACATGGTCCTGTAACATTGATTTTTGCCATTCTTAAACTAATTCATTGTTTCGAAATATACATTCAAGTGAATATTGATATTTTTTAAGTTTTGAAATAAATAAATGATATTAGAGAGTGAGAAATTTATTTTATGATAATTATTATTCATGCAATATTTCGTTTTTTTTTATTTTTTATTTATAATTATTGACAGGAAGGTACGTGTAAATATCAGAAACACCTGAGCGTGGCTAATATTACATCTTGGGCTATTTTACCAGCACGAAATGAAAAAGCTTTGGAAGCAGCTGTAGCAACGGTTGGCCCGATTGCAGTATCCATAAATGGAAGTCCTAAAACTTTTCAACTCTATCAGTAAGTTTAAAATATATTGCGAAAGCCAGCCATTCAGCTATTCCCACATATGCTTTTCGCATAATTATAATCCTCTGCAACTATCTAGTCCTAATAAAATATGTAATGGGTAGTAGTCGAAAAGTTAACCACTTTGAATCCTGGTAATTTTCCTTTTTTGTTTTCAAAAATACATTTTTTCTGAAAACATCTCAGGAATGTGAATGTATCAAAGCAGAATCAAGTGAGGTTTTTCAATGTTTTAGACGAGTTTGTTCTAAAATAATAAATTAAAAAGTACGCAATATGTTTTGACATGCACATATCCTAGACTACGAAATCTAATTTAAAAATTGCTAACTAGTATTGTTAACACTACTCTTTCAATTACTATTGATGAGGGCCACTTATTTTGAGTGAGGAAGGGTGCAAATCAAGAGTAGGGCTTAACATTCGAGGGTTGAGGATTTGAAACATGAAAAATACATTTATAATCGTAAAAATCGTAAAAAAGTTATTCATCCCAGGCGCGTACGCAGAAATTAATTTCAGGGGGAGGAGGGTTAGCTACCAGTTCAAATTTTTTCATGATGGTGAAAAATGGATGATGAAATATGGCCGCTAACGTTTCACAGTGGGGGGGGGGGGGTGACCCACCCGCGCATAGGCCCATGATTCGTCCCATATTTTTAAATATTTGCATTTTTCTGAAATATATTTTAAAAGGATTTTTAAAATATGACCAATACAAATACATTCCTTGACATCTAAGTTTGAAATTATTTGCGCTCTTCTCAATCTTCTGAGTTGCCATCCATTGAAAAAATATACTTTGGAAGGTTTGGAATCTTTTTTGTTTTCGAAAATCTCATTGTCTACAATGATCAACTTTTTGACAATCATCTCAGATAGTCAATGGGTACAATAATCTTAGATGAACTCATTTTGTTTGCATGTTCAAGCTTTTTTTTATTGAATTTGTTTGTTTATCAGTTTTTTCTTATCATCGAGTAACAAGATGGCGTTTCAAAATTTACATTTTCGTAATAAATGCGGTATAATATATGTGTAGGAAGAAACATTTCCAGAATATTTTTCCAAAAATATTTCCGATCGCTAAAAAGATTTAAAATATCGTATGCAATAGTATAAATTTATTCCAAATCGCTAGTCTCAAGTGTGAACAATTTTAAATTTAAATCGTTCCAAATCGAATCATTCCCAATTGCAGTATTAAATAGTTGCAGGATAATTTTACTTATTAAACTTCCTACTCTGCAAAATTTCCAATTGAGAAGCTTAATACTTTATACTTGATTCGTTTTAAGTTTTTTTTGTAATCGAAAGCCTTCGAGAATTCAGTTGATAATTGGTGAATTCTAAACTCATAGATATTTTTTTAATTGCTAAGAAATATACAATACAAAGTTGGGAGCTCCCAATATTATACGATTCAAAATTCGAAATGTTTCCAAAACCTTAAAATTTAGAATTTCGAAATTCGATTTTTCGGAATAAACAATCGAGGGAAAAGAAACCTTGACTAATTCAAACTAATCAGTTTCATATTCGAAGGACTTGAAGAGAAATTAGGATATAAAGCATTAGTATTCGAAATGGATTAATAATAATTTTAGATTGAAAGCCTGCAGAGGTCGTGCAAAACTTGATGTGATGCCGTAAAAAAAAAAGCGATTTCAACAATGTACTAAGAAGTAAAAAAATTATAATCAATCGTTTGAAAGTAAAGTACGAATAAAAAAAAATTATTATTAAATTAAAAAGGATCCGAATCGCATATTTCAAATTCAAATTTGAAAAAAAGTGGATCGATCAGTTTTTTGCTTCTTAAAGTGTTTGTTGTTTTACATCTCTATCATTACTAATTTGCAATCTCATAAGATTCTGTTCTATGAAACAAAGTGTACATTTTTTTTTTGTTATTAGAAGACCTAGGAATCATAGCCAAGCTATATTACATATTTTCTTACTATCGATAACCTTTCGAGATCATCATAAATGTATTCTCCTATAATAATAAGTATGTTGACAAGAATAAAGCCATTAAACTTGCATTCAAGCACAAGGTCAAAACATCCAAATCGTATTGAACTTTCATTCGAAAATATTGTCGCAATTACCAAAATCTAAAATTATTACGATACTAAGATGTTATCTATTGTATATTAAAAAGACTTTGACCAATTCTGGTACCTTCTCTTCTGATCAGAACGTTAAAAACATTTGTCAAAACAGTACTTTGCATCCATCTGAACTTCGAACAGTCACATTTTTTAGATAACATTACGATATTAGATAACTACTAAATAGCTTGATAATTTTTTACTCAATCTACTTCAAAAAGAGTCGTTTACTCCCGGAACACTTTTGTCCCGCAGATCAAGAATAGTCTGCCACGTGCTAGAATTGCCTCTTTCAGATAAGAAGGTCAGAAAAAAATTTTAACCCAAGCTCAATTTAAACGAAAACAATTTGACCAACTAATCAAGTATACAATTCACTTTATAGAAGGAAACAGCCTATAACCACCTAAATCCAATAATATTCCTGGCCATAACCCGGGGTTCAATCCTAAAAAATTTCAGTTTTGAACGATAAAAATTGCACATTTTGGAATTTGAAACGTATCAAAATGAACTTTCACGAACTGAAAACTCGAAGCTTTTATTATTGTACCATTATTGGAAAACTTGCAAAATTGAATGATTTGAAATCTCATGCCGTTGAAATTGAACAATTCTGGAGACCAAACCAGGGTGGCGATTCAGCAAACAATTCCAAATTCCCGGTTATTTCCCGGTTCTTCACGTTCAAGCTTTTCAATGTTCCCGGTCAACTGGGAGCGACATATTTATATTTGTCGCAAAACACAATAATTTATTTTTATTTATGACGTCTATGTTAAACATCCTTCAACACAACAGATCAAACATTCCAAAATAAATCACTTTGAAAAGAATACTCAAATTTCCAACAACAACAAATCAATTTTTTTACAAAAATTGGAACAATTAAACTTGAAATTCAAAAAAATCAATCAACGATAACAAAAAAACGGATTTCCAACAAAATAGTCCATTTCAAGAAAAATGTGATAAATTTTCTAATACTATTATGAATCTATAACCAGAACCGTTAAATTCTAAACCAAGAAGGAGAATTTTTAACGAAAAAGATCAATATTTAACTGGAGCACTTCAATATTCAACCACGAAAGTTAATATTAAAACAAGAAGATTAATTTTCGAATAGAAAGAATGATCTTCTACGATCAAATACAATTTTCCAATAAAAAATTGAATTTCAAACTCAAAAAATAATTATTTTTACCCAAAAAATGGAACAGTAACATTTTTGGTCCAACAAATCAATTTCAAACCAAGCTTAAGTATTTTCTAGAAAAAAAAGAATCTTCAAATGAAGGAGTTGAGTTTCCAAACAAATAAATTAACTTTCACCGAAAAAGATTATTTGGCAACAAAAATTTGAATACTCAAATTTTAAAATGGAAAAATGTATGTTCAGCTAAAAAAAATGAATTTGTAACTAAAACTATGGAATTTTCAATCGGAATAAGTTATATTTTTAGTTGGAAAAAATTACTTATGACAAAAAAAACTACCTTTAAAAAAAATGAACTGTCAACAAACAAAAAAAAACTATCTTCATATATAAACACACACACACACACACACACACACACACACACACACACACACACATATATATATATATAGAAATATATTTATATCTTTATTT
>WSXT02111091.1:0-11196 GCA_011762715.2 Neuroterus valhalla
ATAAAAAATTCAATTTGCTAGCCAAACTATGCGAGATGTAAATATCAGTGGCGAATATTGTAATGAGAATGTGTTCCTTAAGGCCATTAGAGCCTTAAGTAAACTTGATATAAAAATGTCAAAAATAAAAAAAAAAATTTCATAGAAGTGGAGGTTTTCAGGAGTTTTGCAACATTTGTAATTCTGTGTATGCATTACACTCTAAACTTAATTAAACACGTATGAAGCCGAGTGCAAAGCGCGAGGTGTAAAAAAACCGAGCGCGTAGCGCACCAGCAGAATGTGCCCGCGCAGCGGGCAGATTTTTTCTTTTTCCATTACTGCACAGGTAAGCCAATTGTCTCCTTCGCATAAAAATGCTGTGTTAAACAATACTTCTGCAAAATATTAGATTTTAAGGTTCTTCCACCCTTCAATTCCCTTCGATCGCCCTTTGCACACAAAAAAGATAAACAAATCTTAAATATTGTCAGTTTCACATAGAAAAAAATTGGGATTTTGTTTGAAATATCTTGAGATGGAATTGAAAGTCTAAGTGAGTTACAAATATTAACTGAAATGTATAATTGAACTTTTTTATGAATGTTACTACCAATAAACTTAATTTAAAAATTGCTCCTTGAATGTAAATTTAAAAATCGGATGAAAATTGAAGATTCTTGAAATTTCTAAATAAGAAAATTGCATTTACCCTCACTGTGCCTTGATCCGAGGCTTATGCAGTATATGTAAAGCTTTTTGTTCAAACATTTGATTATATTTTATATCATTTTGTCTATAAATTTATATTTGATTTTCCTCTAATGGTTTCTTCACGATGAAGCACAAACAATGCGTCTTATTGGGCTTGTCCTTTCCTGTTCGGTCTTGAAACAAAGCGCTGAAAGGCAATCTAATCGGATAATTTCTTTGAAAGTTTTTGTTTACGCAGATAATGACAGGCAGAGATCGAAGTCAAATGAGTCCGAAAACGTTGAGCTTTTATGAAATCCACGAAAGTCAATTTTCACATAACCATTTCATTGAGATGAGAATGTAAAAAACGAAACTGGGGCCATATTTCATACTTTTATGATGAACATTCAGTTTCCTATATTACTGATAAACTGAAAGTTTTAGTTTTGCTGAAATTTTCCTATCCTCTAATTAAGCCATATCTTCTAAATATTTTTCCAATCATGATATAAACACTTGAAGTCTGTATACACTTCTGCTCTATAAGTGATTTCTGATTTGAAAAAAGGCTCTACAATAATGACTGTTTAGCTTTGAATGCTGACAACTGAGCATGAAATTTAGAGTGTTTAAGATTGTAATGAATATTCCTACTGAAAATTGACAATCATTCGATTGACAGCTAAGAAGAACAGTAAATTGAAATAATTCACAATTATCTATATTGCAAATATTCCTCATTGTGTTCATTATGCAATTTAATATATTTAGTGATTGAAGAATAGTATATTGTGCGCTATGGCCGTAGAAAGATTAGGCTGTCATGGCGCAAGATGTCTTATCGAATTAGAGTTTGATTTTCGAGATTTCTTGTTGATTTACGTCTTATCTTTGAGGTTAGTTCAAAGGAACAAGAACCACGCTGAACAGTCGACAAAACAGTGCGCGTGGGACGAAGTGACGAGTGCGCTTCCGCATACACAATAAATGTGCACATTACCGGCCTAGGCAGGTGAAGTAACCCTACTACTGTCCACGCCGATAAAGAACTACTTTGCTGCATCAAAACACAAACGAGAAAGCAAGGAAGCCATACTCGCACTAAATTAAGAACTTTCTTTCATACTTGGAATAAGAACTATTTCGATTTGAAATGATATATTCACTCTGATCTTTGAAAAGTAACATACTTGTATGTGTGAAAATAAATGATTTGTTTCTCATTAAATGAATTGGAAATGTCAAAGCGTGGAAACTTGAAAGAGTTTCTAAGATACTTCCAAAGTTAGTAAGCGAAAGATGGAAAGATGAAAAGAAACAGAAATAATCAGGACCAAGCTTGATGCCTGTCATTTTTACTGTTGCTTTTGATATCCACTCGCTCTTAGAAGAGCCTGTTTCTTTCAGTCCTGATATAAGTATACCAGTATGACGCAGATGTGAAACACGAAATTTTCCTTCACGCAACACGAACACAATTTCTTTCTAATCTTCAATTTCAGCGTATTCTTATTCATTTAACTTCATTTTTAGGAATTAAATTGTTGAAGTATTCGAATGTGTGAGAACGTACAGCAGAAGTTAATATCCCCTCTTGTTTGTTTCTAAGAATTCATAGCAACAGTATTTTAGTTTTACGGTTTTACGCTGTCGAACGACGAACAGTGCCGAAACTGGATCATGGAGCTGTATGTTATGAAACAGGGCATGAGTGTGACATGTTTATGACATGTTTCCAATGTGTATTGAAAGAATTTGAGGCCATATTACATATGGGTCATATGACCCAAATTGTTCATTTTTTTTTTTGCAACAACCTCCGCCCGCTCTGGAAGTGATTTTGAGTTGAAATTTTGAGAAAAGGCTCAGGAAACAATCAACTGCGTTGATATATAACATTTGGTTCAAAATTAGAATTTTTTTTGAAAAAAAAAAATTAAAAATTTTGAACTGAATGATGTATAAAAACATAGATTACTGTTTTCTTGGCCTTTCCCAAAAATTTCAATTTGATATCTCATCGGTGCAGACGTGAGTTGTAGCAAAAATAGCGATAATTTGGGTCTCGTGGCTCATATATGAAAAAATGAGGATTATTACAATTTTCACAAAATTGAATATTCAAAAAATGAAATTGTACACATTGACTATAGGGTAATCAGAATTCGATGAATGTGGAACAATATTATATTGCATCAAATGTTGGATTTCCGATTAAGGCATGATTACAATTTTTTTGATGTAACTGAGGTTCTTATGCTCCTTTTTGTAATAAATTTGTGGGTACATAACTATGCTGGGATGAACTTAGAATAGAAGTAAATAAATACCGCAATGGATATTGTGCCTGGCATACTTTTTATTTTTCCGAATTCCTGAACTCTAAGCTGTTGCTTCATAAACGTTTAAAAGAAGGCGGCAGATTTCCAAAGAGGGGAAGAGTTGTTAATGTTATTGTTCGTGCTATAAATAAATTAAATCTGCCCACTTCGCGGGCATATTTTTATTGCGCGCTGCGCGCGCGGCCCCCAAGGTAGGGCGCGTCTGCCGGGTTTCGCGCTCAATAAGGTATGAGACTTGCGCTCGCATATTTGAACCTTGCAAAAATGTGAGTAAATTCAGCAAAGTCATCTCTACCATCCATTTACACATCTTACTATTTCGAATTTACTACGTAAATAAGTATAGGTAAAGATTACGTTTCTCAAAGCTCTGTAGGCTTTGTGGTAAACATTCTCATCGTGGTACTCGCGCTCCGCGCTCGATTTCTGACGGAAATTTTCGTTTTTCATCAAATTTGCGAAAGTTAAAACAAAACCACGAGCACTGCCAAAAAACTATTAATATGTAGATCTATCAAAAAGCTATAATTTCTCATATACATATTTTGGAATGCCTAGCGTTGTTAGGTTCAAAATTGGTTATTTTTGTTAAAGAAGTTTTGATGGTTAGAACCAAATCCACGAGTCCTATGGAAAAATGGTTGAAAGAAAATTTGTAGGTCTGCTAAATTAATTCCCGTAACCTGTAGGCCGAATCCCCATTATTGGGAGGGCCCCGCGCACTGTTCGAATAAAAAAATATATTATTGCGTATTTGCGTACACATAATTCAATAAGAAACTTTGCCAGAGCAAAATCAAGAAGAAATATTTTTAATTGTATAATAATTTGTAGTTTTTAATATATAAGTACCACAGAAGAAAAAATTGCGAGAATAAATTATGAAAATAATTATAACATAGTTTTTATTTATATACAAGAAATGATCATATTTTTCTGCTCTTAAGTGGGTCCCATATTCATTTTATTCCCGGGCCCCGTAAAGCTTTAAGCCGCCCCTGGTCGTCGTTTGTACATCGCATAACTTTTGATAGACTAATTGGATTGGATTGCCATTTGGCATACGTTTTGATCGGCCAAAAAGGAACATCGAGTTCGTTGAACAGTTTTTCTCGACCAAAACGGTTATGATCTTAACTATAGAAAAAATACTAAAAACTCGAAAATTCCATTTTAAGTTTAAACTATGCGATACTTGAAAAAAATTATTTAACCAAAATTGCCTATCTAAAGAAGTTCCACAATTTTTTTTCAACCATATTTTGATGGGACTCGCAGTTTTTGTTTTTTTTTTAGGAAAAATGCTATTAAAAATTATAAAATACGTTTTGTGGCCAAACTGTACAAGCAAGGATAGAAATGTTCAATAGCAAAATTTTCCAATTTGAAAAAATCTACAAATTCGTTCTCAGCAATTTTCCTTTTTGATGCGCGGTTTTTGTTTGATTGGCAGAAATAATATTAACCTTAAGTAACATCCATTTTGTGGCCGAACTGTAAGAGAAAGAAAAAAATGTTTGTGAACAACTTTGTTTACTTTCAAAATGTCTACAAATTTGTGCGCAACTATTTTTTGATAGCTAGCACGCACGGTTTTTTTTATTGGCAAAAACAATATTAAAAATAAAAAAAATCTGCTCGCCGTGTGGGCACATTCTCATGGCGCGCTGCGCGGTGACTCGCTTCACCCGCAAATTTGAGCGCGCCTCATTACAATACGCTATTGTGCTCGATAATGTATTTACCTCGCGCTACCCGCTCGGAATGTTTTTCACCTCGCGCTTCGCGCTTGGCTTCATACATGCTTGATTCAATTACAGTGTAATGCATACACAGAGTTCCAAATATTGCAAAACTGCTAAAAACCTCTACTTCTATGAAGATTATTGAATTTTTTTTTATTTTATATGAAAATTTTCTTCAAAATTAAGTTTAATTAAGGCTCTTCTGGCCTTAAGGAATACATTCTCATTACAATACTCGCCACCGATATTTATATCTCGCATAGTTTAGCCAGCAAGTTGAATTTTTCCTTGTTTAAAGAGCGTTGTCACGATGAAAACAGAAAATGTACGTCTTAATGAAAAATAATTCAGATAAAACTTCAAGACCTTTTCAAGATGAACAACTTTTTTCTCAAGAAAATTTTTAGAACTAGAGCCATTAATCAAAAATGGCTGGTTGAAGAACTCGTCCTTTTGTTTGCGGCCTTGAAAAATTGTGCTGAAGCACAATCCAATATGATCATTCTTTCTAAAGTTATCGAGTACAAAGATTACAGAGTACGGACTATAGACAGACAGACAGACCTTCGTAAAAACATTTTTCCTGACTTAGGGAGTCCCAAAACGTTGAGTCGTGGAGATTCAATTAAATCACGCAAACCATTCGCACATAAAACCTTCATCTTCCTTGAAATGCGGTGTACAAGACGTAAACTGAAGAATTACAACTAAATTTTTGAGCAACATACAATCTGAAATTCCCAAATATCTTTTCTATTATATCCATATTATGAAATTTCGAATAAAATGCCTCAAAAAGTGAACAATACTAATTCAATGGCTGGTAGAATGAAACAGCAGCAGCACAAGGAACTTAAGATTTCTAAAGAACTCCAGATTAGAACATTTGAAAATCCAGAACTTGAGATTGAAGCATTTAGAATGATAATTATAAAATTCGGGTATGGTAAAAAGAAGCAATGTCAGAGGTAGGTATGAGTTTAAATTGAAGTATTTCGGATTTTAAAAATTTAGATGAATTATTTGTAGGAAGCAAGCAACGGTTGTTGCCTATATAAATCGACATTGAACATTCTCAAGTTGTTAAATTTCGAACGCTTCAATTTTGAATGCATTGAATCGCTGAAGATTTCCAGTATTCAAGGTCGCCTAATTTTAATCGTTATAGCTATGCATTTATGAGAATTGTGTTCGGAGTACGGACTCAAACCATCTCATGTTTGATGTCTATGCGTACTGCCAGATGCCCCTTCCCTTTTCCAGTCCGTCCTTTCCAGTACGCTGCGGTTTGTACTTTTAGCCTCGGCCTACAATTTAACATTCTTACATTTAAATTTAATAGGGTTTTAAATTTGAAATGTCCCATAGCTATACTCTATATATAACTCGAGTGCATTGGTGATACGTGGAAGGGAATGATGGAAGCAAATTCCATCCTTCTACAAACATACCCACAATTAGATTTTTCCCGTATTTATCTTGGAACCAATTTCATTATTTGTGTGTCTCGATATAGAAATGAATCATGCGGCGTACATCGTTAAAGCAACACTGAGAATTCCGCCTGAAATTTTTTTTCCAAGAACAGGTGAACTCCTGCGGTTATGATTACGTTTGCAGCGTTCGAAGAACACGTGCGACGCATGTGTGTGAATATGTCGCATATATTCGGAAAAGTAAGCCGGTGTTACGATAAGCATCACTCTTTTATTCACATTTTTATGCATAATGCCGTTCCGCTCTCATTATGCAATGTCATAGAGATATTTTCATTGTTCTGTATAAATCACTGATTAAAATATATTTTTATTATTATTATTCTTATTATTATTATTACTATCTTTAATAATAATCTCATAGACTCTGTAGGTCAAATTCCAAGAAAAAAGGATAGGGTCGTAATGAAAATTAAAAAGTGCGTTTATTACTGATTGGTATATTGGTATATGAATTTTGCAAATACTATTTGAAGAACTGAATATTCAATTTTTTTAAACTGACTGTTTATTGGTTCTTATAAATTTTTCAAAATTCCAAAGTATGTCAAGTTTATCGAAATGCTGTCTTTCTGACTGTACACTGAAAAAAGAAATTTTTTCCACCTAGGAAATTTTTCCTCCTCCTAAGGAAACTGGTATTTTAGTTATGAAAAAAAAACAAAGTTTTTTTACCTCACTAATAAGTAAGCCGATTTAAAAAAAACTCGGGTTCCTTCACAGCTAAATACCAAAATAAAAATATGGCTGACTTAACCTCACTTGGTTCACACAGATTCAAGTGATAATTATTTTATATTATTACCGGCCTTTTTTATTATGACTAATGTATCAAAAAATGGATTGATAATTAAATTATTAGAACATCCAGCTTTCAGTTACTCTTAACGGCTTTATTGATAATTTTATGTTATTAGAATGCATTTTCACATTGAACAACCCATTAAAAACTTGCAAATTCTTGCTAATTTTAATGTTTTAAGAAACGAAATTACAATGACGACAATTTATTGCTAGAAAAGAATGTATTAATATGTTACCTACATTGAATAACACTTTTAGTTAAATGAAAGAGTCAATCACTATAGGAAACTGATATAAAAATCAACAAAAGCGAGCGTTATTCGCGCAATAACCGCTATGCCCCGTACCGCCACCATAGCCGACTCTCCCCTACTAACTTACATTATAAATTTTTTATAAAAATAAGTGATAACTTTGGATAGAATATATCATTCACAGTCCAGATATAAAATTTAGATGAAATACAATTATTATTAGAAATAATGACGTAATATTATATAAAATTTTTCAGACAATTCATGGTGCCTATTTGAACACCTATTTTTCTGAACTCATAATGGATTCTTAGAGCAAGATGAACTTTTGAAATGACGTTGGGCTTCGGACTTTCAGTTTCTTGTCCTTTTTATATTGCTCTGTCGATCAGAGTAAATATAAATAGCCCGGAAAATAAGGAGTTCAATAGGTTTCTATTCTTTGCCCAATAGTGGTATTTTTTAAATTCTTTGTCTTTGTGCTCAAATTACAACTTCATTGAACATTTATGTTAATTAAATCTCAAGTAGTACTGTTGAAAATCCATCAAGAACTAAATTACCAGAACTCATGGGAAAATGACCCATACGTAAGTTATTTTTTTGGTTCTTTCTCTGTATCGAGGAACTGCACTAATGGAAAAGAATTCACAATATTTGAAAACAAGTTTATAATCGAGGAGCCAGTAACACTCCTGTATGCACTAAAAGGTTCCCTCAGTACCTTCAGCTTAAAAAGTCCACAAAAGTTTCCTGATTATGAATATCAAGGGTACTTTTTTGAAATTCAGTGCAACAATTGTTTAGACAGTTTTTCAAAACAATTACGTCAGTTTTTGAGGAAAAAATGTTTGTGAAATTATTTTTGGCAAGATCATGGGAAAACAAAACTTCCAAGTTCTATGAAATTTTTCAATAGAGAACCGTTCTAAAGTCAAGCGTTATAAACCATTGAATTTGCACTAAAATTGACACGCTAATGGCTGAATATTTCGGCACCTACTGGACCGAAAAACTTTGAAAAAATGGAAATCATTTCAAAGTAGACTTGCTCCAAGAAGAAAAAGAAGTTTCCAGTAGGGCTGCATTTTTTGTTAATATATAGAGTATTAGAAATGATCCGTTTCTAACAACTAAGTATTTAATTTTTTGGATTTTCTGATAAATAACCTAATGTGCAAGGTAAATGCTAAAGCTTTTGTAACAAAACTTTGGGAAATCGCCATGAATACAAATACTTTCGTTACTTTGCAAAAATTGGATTCTTCTTTATAAACAACATTTTCCATTAACAAATGCGTATATTTGATATAGCTTTCATTGTAAAACGTGTTCCCCAAATGAGAAGAAAAAAACAATGATATCTCTTATGGATTTTCTTATGATTCACACCATTTGTTAACTATGGTCTTATAAACAACTATATGCAAAACTATCTTTGGTTTGTGCCAGCTGCAATTTTACATTTGAGATTTAAGATTTCCTTTAGTTATTCATCTGGTAGTTTCCTAATAAAAATTTCTCTTTGATACCACTTTGTGAAAATCCTTCATTTGTTATTAACAATTGTTGTCAATAAAAAAATGGCAATAACGCACTTGATACTTTTATTTGCGTTTTTTTCAGATTCTTCTTAGTTATTCATCTAGTAGTTTCCTTATGATCTGTCTCTTTGTTACCGCTCCGCAAACATCCTGCTTTTGTTATTAACAATTGCTATCAATAAAAACATCGAAAAAACATACCTGCTCCATTATTGCAACTGGCGCAGACCTAAGATTATTTTGCAATTAATTGTTAATAAGACCATTGTTAACAAATGGTATGAATTAGGAGAAAATCTATAAGAGATATCATCGTTTTTTTCCGTCTAATTTGGGAAACATGTTTGGAAACAAAAGCTGTATCAAATATACGCATTTATTCATAATTTCTTGAAAACTAATATTATAGTTTTTAAAAATAGTTGAAAAATAATTGAACAGCAGTGAGCTTAAAAGAAATCTAGAACGTACAGTATGTTTTTAGATCACCTCCATCAATATTCATGTAGGGCACACAAAAAATATATTGATAATAATTTCTGACGCGAAAGTGAGGTTTTCGAACAATGATTTTCCAGCATCCTCATTTAGAATCTTTTGCAGAATCCAAACTTAGCATAGTTTTCATGTTCGAATGTTTTTGAATTGAGAACTGGAAAATAAGAAATCGAATTATCGATCAATGCTGTAGGAATACAATAGAAACACTCGACAGCGGGGTAGGGGAAGAACTTGGCAGAGAATTTTCGAGTGAAGAGCAAGACTTGAAAAGATCTTTCCACACATAAGATGAGCCTTGTAAGATAAAGTGGTCAAAATCAGCCTTTGATACCGGCAAGCGTCAAAGGCTGAATTCTTCGATTATTGTTTCGAATCGTTGAAAGTTGCAATCGGAAACGAACCTTGACATCTTTTCGGAAAGTTTCGAGAGATTCTCGAGTTTTTTGCCTTGTCGACTGCATCCCTTGCTGGGGACTTGTCCTAAAATAGAGTCTAGTGTCGGGTGGAGGTTATTCTACGTACATATGCATTAGGCATGTATGCCTAATGCATACACGTGCATTTCCCTAAGGTGCCTTATCCGACTTTAGTTCCAGGTGGGCAGGAGGCTTTCCGTGGTCGTCAAGTGCGACCACAGTCTACCCCTCTGACCCCTCTCTTGAACATCAACCCTCTCTGCCAAGATCCTATCCTGATGCGGCGCCCACGAATCAGTCTGAAATTCTTTTTCAAACAGATAAACACGCTCGCGTGCGAACGCGTTAGCAGGCGAGTGTTGTATTCTTAATCAATTTCTTCTTCTGATAATGAGTGCCTTTCAACTTGGGACTCAAATTTTTATTCTTGATAGTGATATATCACCCTCTGCCTTCCACTTCTTCTACTTGCTTCAGCTCTATCGGATTCAGAGGTCTTCCTTCAAAAATCTAATATGATTTCGATCATTTCCGGCTGGCTGGTTTTTGATGAGTGAGCTAATCAAACTTATTAAATTAGCTTATTTCGATAGAATAGAATAATTTTTTCACTTTTAAGAAGGTTGATGTAAGTTTATAGGTCTATAGGGTTACAATTCAATTGAAATAACATTAAATTGCCTCACCATTTTCGACATGTATAATATGGATATATTGTATATTTCACCTTTTCTTATGTTTAGTGTACGAAAAGTCATTTGAACGAAGAAAAGTCTCTCCTAATTTTTACTTTTAGTCGATTACGTGCAGTAAAAATCAGACTTATTTTGGCAACTTTTTCTGTTCTTTACGTTCCGCTGTTGCTTTTGAAAACATTTACACAATAACATGACTTTTTTTTAATGGACTCAGAAAGAAGCTGGGCTTACTTTTTCAGCATCTATTCTTCCTTGAACTCTCACTTCAGCTATTGCCGAAAAAACTTAATGTACAGTTTTTTTCCCTCCAACAACTTGATTTGAAACCTTTTGTTTTCGACAATCAACCCTCTGCAGGTTGTCCGCCATCTTGAATTGAGGGGTGATTTTTGTATCGCGTATAACAGTCGTATTTTTGATTTAATCAAGAAAATAGTTGAAACTATTTTCATGAGAAAAATGAGATCTACAAATTAGTACATTAGATGTTTTCTCGTATTTTGCTCATTTGTTGCTTAACAATCGATTATACAAATAAAAATCTGCCCGCTTCGCGGGCACATTCTCAACGGCCGCTTCGCTCGCAAGTTTCAGCGCGCATACGGTGCGCGTCCGTCGGATCTCGCGCCTCGCGCTCGATAATTTATTTGACTCGCGCTTCGCGCTCGGGTATTTGTGTCTCGCAATCGGAATGCTTTTGCTATTGTTCATTTCAATAATA
>WSXT02111124.1:0-11194 GCA_011762715.2 Neuroterus valhalla
GTAGGGATCACTAACTTTGCGGGTTTAACCCATATTGAAACCACAACGTTACAAGGTGTTAAAAATATGTTTGATCAACCTCTCAACCAAGGAAGATCGGAAGATTTCCGCAGTAATGGAGCTTGTACGCACAACTCTTTCTAACTCATTCGACTGAGGGATAATGCTCTTACATCGCCAATGCACTACCCTCGTAGTAAGGCCGATTTAGATTACTTTGAGGGTTGATAAAAATTTTTTTTATCTCTTACAAAGAAGTGTCGAAAAACATTCGAAATGTTGGAAGTTGTTGGACCCACTGGTTTTTTCAAACTCCACACAAATCAAAAGATGATTAACCCTTGTCTTTAGGGAAGCATCTTTGTAATTGAACTTATCTTAATTACTTCCAAGGGGTGCTAGAAATGTCAAATCATCCTGTACCAAGAAAGATGATTAGAAAATTTCGGCAGTAATGTAATTCGTTGGCACCACTTATTTTTTGTATCTCAATCAACAAAGAGATAACTTTCCAATACCATTCAGAAAGTACTCTCTCAGCTTTGACAATCTAAATTGCGTTCAGGAGTTGTTAGAAATTGTTAGTATCCTCTCCTGATAAAGATAAGAAAATTTCCGCATTAATCAAACTTGTTGGATGCACTGGTTTTTTTATCGCAAGAAGCCAAGGGATGATGATCGAGTTTGATTACTGCTGATATTTTCATAACTAGTTTTTGCGGGTGGTTCGATTATTATCTCTTGGCTTATCAAGTTTGAAAGAAATTAAGAACGACCAAAGAGTGTGCTTACTGCGGAAATTTTTCTATCCTAATAGCAGATGATAAAAATTCCTAACGTCCCGGGAACGTCATTTAGAATCCTATAACTACAATGGTCATTATTATTTTGTCACGGCACATTTTGTCACGGCGCACAGTGGGGCAAAAAGAGTGTCTTCGGACAAATCAACTTTTTGCCCGAACCGCTGATCCGATTTGCAATTCCCTTTTTTTTAAATGAAAGATAATGAAATTCCGCATCGACTCATGGTCCAATCTCTTTTGTAACTTTGTAAATAAAATTTTAATATGAAAATAAATATGAAAAGAGTTTTTTTTCACTTTTCAAGGCTGCCATTTTTTCGGAAAATTTATCGCCTGACTGCGAACGATTTCAATTGATGCAGGAACTCATCACAAAAGTTTTCCGGTAGCGCTGACTGCATAAAAAATCTTTTCGAGATTGTTACAAACAAAGTTCTGAACAAAAGTTATATCTTCTCTATCCGCAATAATAAAATTGTTTGAACCTATATTTTCCATAAGAGGTAGGTGTAGAAGAATGTTGATTTGCGATTGACTGAAATCCACGATGAATTATTAATACTTTATACACTGAAAAACCGATATGGCTGTCCCAGCTAAACCTTATTAGCTGTAACGGTATCAGGATGTTGCCTATCCTCTTTTCCGTGACAGGTAAATTTTCTTGGTTTCCGACCCGAACCCGGTTTGGCGTTCGGAAGCAACTTCGTTGTGTCGTCGTGAAAAGTAACAGTTTCCGATCTCTCAATTTTGTTTTATTCTTTGGAATATGGATGAGTGGGTAAAAAGAAAATTGATAGATTGGCAACTGGAAGAATTTCAGCAAGTATTTGAAGGTAAGTCTACCAAATCACATGTGCTGGCTCAAATTGTCAGGAGAGTTTAACCTCTGAAATTTCGTTAATCGTCACCAGCTAAGCTTGGTTCAGGTCTCCTGTCCATTCCGATATTGTGCGACGCGAAAACCAAATTATAGGGCGTGCGACAAAAAAATCTAGGGCGCCGCGCTAGAATATAATGCTGAAGACCATACCGGTTTTTCAGTGTAACAATTTAATTAACCAATTTCTAATCTGGCCATTTTCCAATATAAATTTTCCGTTTTTTTCAGCCGAATATATAATTATAAATATAATTATATTTTGATTCAACAAATTTTATGAACAAATGGAGCATTTGACTATTCTTCTGAAGATTAGTTTCGTTTTTCCTTTTAAATCAATTGTGAATCTTCCACTTATGATCCTCTATTATAGATATTGTTATTTTCAACAACAAACACTCATTATTTAACCACGTTTAATAAACAAATGCATATTTCCATATTTTTCGGTAAATAAATTTCGTTTCTCCAGCCGAACAACAAGGAATCTCTATCAAATGGTCTGACATGCCAATTGTGCTTTGCAATAATAATTGCACGTTCTTTAAACAAATTCAATCAACAAATATATTGTATGACCATTTTTCAATACTTGAGTTTCGATTTCCTCCACACAAAAAAGTATGAAACTTCTACTCATAGTCATTCACAATGGATATAGTGCTTCTTATTGAAAAATTCATTTATCATCGAAACTAATTCGATGAAATATACATCGTTTGAAAAGTATCCAGTATATGTGTTCGATTCATCTTGCAGAATTGTTTACAGTTTAGCATTCACACTTCCAAGGGTAATTTCTGTTGCAGGTAATTGACAACCTGAAATAGGTGTTTGATTCACACTTTGTCTTAACTGTGCAGCAACGAATAATGAATTACTCAAAGAATTACTTAGGGTTGGGAAAGGCAGAAATCACTTATGAGCAGAAGATTCATACTTGTTTGTGTCAAGGAAATTGAACCGTAAGTATTGAAAAATGTTCATACAATATATTTGTTGATTGAATTTGTTTAAACGATGTGCAATTATTATTGCAAAGCACAATGGGCATGTCAGAAGACGATTGGATAGAGATTCCTTGTTGTTCGGCTAGAGAAACGAAATTTATTTACCGAAAAATGATGGAAATATGCATTTGTTCCTTAACCTGGTTAAATAATAAGTTTTTGTTATTGAAAATAACAATATCAATAATAAAGGCTCATGAGCGAAAGATTCACAATTGATTTTAAAGGAAAAACGAAACTTATCTTCAAAAGAATAGTCGAATGCTCCATTTGTTCATAAAATTTGTTGAAACAAAATATAATTGTTTTCTAATAACACATTATCAATCAGGAAAAGCTTCGAGAAGATACTAGGACGTGATTCGGCTGAAAAATGGCAGCCTTGGAAAGTGAAAAAAAAACTTTTTTTTCATTTTTATCCTCATCTAAAAATGTTATGAACAGAGTTACAAAAGAGTTTGGACCGTGAGTCGATGCAGGATTTTATTATCTTTCATTCGAAAAATAGAAATTGCAAATCAGTTCAGCGGTTCGGGCTTAGAGATGATTTGTCCAAAGACACTTTTTTTGCCCATTGTGGGGCGTGTAGTAGGCGCCCGAGGAGCGAGGGTGATGATCACGCCGTGCCAAAATAGTCCACTTAAGTCTCAAGTATCGTACAACATTTTATAGCATTGACTAACCTGAATTCGCACTTACGGTCCGTCTATCCATGACTTAAAATAGGTTAGTATAGCACCGTGAAGTTAGGGCCCGAGCGGTAGCGAGGGTCACAAGCACGGTGCCGTAATAACCTGTTCAAGTCACGTATAGGCGTTACTTAAG
Organism: Neuroterus valhalla; assembly: GCA_011762715.2. Classification (NCBI taxonomy): domain Eukaryota; kingdom Metazoa; phylum Arthropoda; class Insecta; order Hymenoptera; family Cynipidae; genus Neuroterus; species Neuroterus valhalla. The sequence continues at coordinate 3,525 of WSXT02111124.1, forward strand.
TGCGAATTTAAGTCACGCAGTGCTATAAAATAAATTTATAGGACTGAGACGTTTTTTTGGTTCAAATTCAGAGTAGGATCATGTTAAAAATCATCCGAAATCAAAAAAGTTCATCAGTTGCAGAAAATACAAAAACTTAAATTCTGAAAGGTTCTTAAGACCCCTATTTTCAAGTGAAAATATTGATAAATAGGGACCTTGAAATATAATATTATTAAATAATTTATCTTAATGAACCTTAAAAATTCTAGATTGTATGTATTGCTTGTTAGCTTTATTCATATTAATTGAAAACAGTAAATGTGAAACAATAATTCCATTGATAAAGATTAAATCGAATTAGGCGTTTTCCTAAAAATGTCGATTCCTTGTGAACAAACTAAAGCTACAAGTCATCCACGAAATTAAACAAATTGAACATCTTCTAAACAAAAAGTTGATGTAGAAAAATTCTCGGAAATATAAAATGTCTGATTTAAACAAAACTTCGAATTTGAAAATTTCCAAATGATGAAATCTTTGTACAGTTTTTTACATTCTCATCATTTATGAATGAGAAAGTATTAGAATCGTCTGAAATTTCACATCTTGAATTTTCAACGGATCTCCACGTTTCGAGACCCCCTGAAGCCGAAAATCAAGTTTTGGCGATGGTGTCTGTCTGTTGGTCTATATGTCCGTATGTCCGTCCGTCCGTAAAGACGATAACTCACAAAAAAATGGACGGATCAAATGGGCCTTTGACACACTTCTTGATTGGTGCAAAAAAAAGTCGAGTTCGTTAACCAGCTATTTTAGATCAAAAAAAGAAGAGGGGGAGAATTTTGAGAATTTTTTTGAACTTTTTTTTCCAAGACAATAAAATTGTAAGTATGTATTCTTGTAGTACGTAAAAAGTGGAACAATTTATCCGAATAATTTTTTTTTTTGTCAAAACAAAATTGTCAGAGTTGTGGCATTTTCAAAATTCAGAAATAAAAATCAAAATGAGAATTTCAAGCCAAATAACACACGAATGAAATGAAAGGCAGAGAGAAAAAATGTTTCTTCTGGGAAGTCCTACAAGATAATCAATACGACTTTTTGAATTATCATGAAAATTGCAATGAAAAAATTAAAAATCAAACTTTCACTGTACAGCACATATTTGAAAATCAAAAATTTTATTACATTCTCATCATTTATGGTTTAGAAAGTATTCGCATCACCCAAAATTCCACATTTTCAATTTTCAACGGATCTCTACATTTAAGGACCCCCTGAAGCCAAAAATCCTGTTTTGGTGATGGTGTCTGTCGATATGTCCGTCCGTCTGTAAACATGATAACTCAACAAAAAATGAACACGGATCAAATCGGTCTATAATGCACTCGTTTTTTGTATAATAAACAGCGCATTCAATTTCTCTTGTGGATGTATCTTAGATAATGAACTTACATATAAAAACTTCCGTCAAAAGTCGAGCGTGAAGCGCGAGTGCCACGATGAGAATGTGTACCTTAAAGCCAACAGGGCTTTGAGAAATGTAATATTCATCTATTTCTTATTACGTTATAAATTAAGAATATGAGGTTGTATTGGTTAACTGGGATCTAAAAGATATTGATTTGTTTAATTCACTTTCAAATCTGCATAATTACTGAAATGAACAATAGCAAAAGTATTTCGAATGCTAGATGCAAATACCCAAACGCGAGGTTTGAAATGTATGAGCACGAAGCGCGAGTCTAATACTCTATCAAACGCGAAGCGCGAGTCTAATACATTATCGAGCGCGAAGCGCGAGATCCGGCGGACGCGCGCTCTAGACACGCTGAAACTTGCGAGCCAAATCCCTTTCGGGGTTACTGTAACTTCTTTGGTTCAAGCCTCGCTGTACTACTGGTAAATAGGGCATTGATATGGAAAGATTTTAAAGTGGAATTGATATGGGAGCCCATAATCATACATCACAATTTCACCTTTATTTGTTACATTTTTACTTTTAGTAGTAACCCGTACGCTGCCGGTAATCTTTCTACCCTTATTTATATGTCTGAAAATCTCTGCATCCATCCTCCCGTCAGCAGTGAATAAACTTCCAAGATACACAAAATTATCAACTTGTTCTAGCTTTTCTCTACTTAGGGCAATATTGCATTTCGTTTTCGCCATTCTCAGACATTTTTCTATGTATATATTAAACATCAAAGAGCAAGTAACGCATCCTTCCCTTGCACCCTGCCTAATATCAAACAAATCGCTCTATAATTATTACATTCGCTTTGACCACCCTTTCCCTTGTAGATTGGGACAATAATCGCCTTTCTCCAATCATTTGGAACTTTGCTGTTTACAGCATACATTTTCATGAATTCATTTATCCACACAAACAAACATCCACCACCGAACTTCAGAATTTCACAGGAAATACCATCCACACCGGCAGCCTTACCATTCTTTAGTTTTTTAATTACGGAAATAATGTCAAATCTGATTTTGCTCCCGCCACCCACATCGGAATCGTCTAAAGTATGCATGTCTGTGGGACTATTGTTATACTCCGTGGCTTCACCTTCATACCGCTTCTTGAAAAAATCCCGCATACAGTCTTCCGTTTTGTCCGAATCCCACACCCTTTCACTATCAGCATTCTTAATTCCGACTACCTCAGTGCTCGTATTTTCTTTCCTAGTCTTCTCAACCCATTCCCAGAACAGTTTATAATTTCCTTAAAAATCATTTTTCATTTTAGTATCTTCTTACGTTTTGACATTATCTTCGTTTTCTTTACTAGTAAATTTGCTTTCCTCTTTCTATCCCAATAATCATTTATGGCCCTAGTCCTTTCCTTATCGCTAAGACCTCCGCAGTATTATCAATGCACCTTCTACATTTTTGTTGCATAACTCTGTGTTCCAACCTTCTTTGTGATGCACTGAATATTTATTCAGCTTTTCACGACATGCTATTCTTACTTATGGTTTTTGCAAATTCTCTATTCTGACTCACGTCTGTTTCGGTTTTTTATGAAGCTTTCTTCCTCATCCTAGACCTTGGTTTATTTTTGAAACTGAAAGATAGTGATCCGATCCACATTTAGAACCTCTCATAGCCCTTGTATCTTTTACAATCCCTCACAGACTTTCATCCGCTACAACAAAGTCGATCATACTATGGCTTTTGCATCTGCGTCAAGTATACATGTGTATTATTTTGTGCTGGAACTAAGTATTTGTGATGATCAAAAACCTCTTCTGAGCACAAACTGATCAATTTATCCCCATTGCCATTCGTTTTTGTGTCTCCGAAATGACCAAGTACTCTTCTTGTACCTTCGCGTTGCACACCAACCCAATCGTTCCTGTCTGCGAGTAATATTATTCTTCCGCCAGAGTCCCATGTTTCTATTATATCATTCAAAGAGTCCCAGATAGTATCTTTTTCTGCTCAACTGTTACCAACAACAGGAGCATAGTATGCTACCATAAACAGTCTTCTGGTTCCCACTTTCATTCTATCCCATAATAATCTAGGAGATTCACATTCTTACACTTCGACATGCTCTTTTGCTCTCTTGTTCATAATTAGATCGATTTCTTCGCTAGCGTGTGATTCCTTGTCTACTTCTGACCAGAGTTAGAGACCATTCTCCACCTTAATAATCTCACATCCCTTCTCCATTGTTCCCAGTACGTACGGAAAAGTGGGATTCCCGTCATCTGAGGCTATATTATAGTTTGTATTATTCATTTTGTAAATCGACTACCCAAGCACTTACTTCAAACGAGGAAATGTTCCATAAATAAAATTATGTCCAAAGAAAGAGCTAATTCCTCATGTGATGTACGCGTATTCAGGAGATCGATATAAACATGTGTTTACTATCAAGTATTCGCGTCGACCGAGACCATGAAGAAAGGGCTCTCTTTAAAATGTTATTGGAGACCACTCGCCATTCTATGCGAAGAAGAACTTTGAGAAATTCCTACATAACTGGCCAAATACGAACTAGTTGAATTTTGTACAAAATAATTTAGCTTCATTGAAGAAAAACTTGAATTTGAAAGGAAAACTTCCAAGCGTAATCACCAACAATACGAATTTCCACCATTTCATTAAATATTGGAGAAATAAACACGTATCTAGGACACCGATATAAACATGTGATTATTGTGAAGTCTTCGTGTCGACTAAGACCTTGAAGAAAAAGCTCGCTTGAAAATGTTCTGGGAGACCACTTGCCATTTCATGGAAAAAAACTGTTCAAATTCCTACGTAACTGCCCAAATACGAACAACTTGAATTTTGTACAAAAAATTTAGCTCCATTTAAAAAAAACTTGAATTTAAAACAAAAACTCCCAAGTGCAACCCCAAGAAATAATAATTTCCAACAAAGAACAATTCATCTACTACATGAGATTTCAGGGCAAATGTAACGTACTCATCCTCGTATGATTGCCGACTAGATATTCTGCTACATTGAAAATTGTCAATTTTACACACAGAAATATTGGAGACGCACATTTCATCAAATATTTGACAAATAAACGCATATTTAGGAAACCGATGCGAAGATGTTCTTACTATCGAGTCTTCGTGTCGAATGAGATCGTGAAGAAAGGACTCTCTTGAAAATATCATCGGAAACCACTCGCCATTTTATGGGAAAAAACTGTAAGAAATTCCTACATAACTGCCCAAATACGAACTATTTGAATTTTGTACAAAATAATTCAGCTTTATTAAATTTGCAACAAAAAACCATTCTCTGCTAAATAAAATTCCAGGGCAATTTAAAAGTGCAATGGAAATTTCTGCCAGTTTATAATATTACCGAATTTTTGAATTTTCGAGTAACAAAACTTGAGGCCGAAAATTGCTGAATTGTAATATATTTGATACTCTCAAATGGACCCTAGAAAATTCACAAAGTCAAACAAACAAAAAATCGTTTTTCAATCAATATAAGTTATTAATTGAAAATATCCTATTTGAATATTTTGGTCATATTCAATTCATTGAATTTAATCAATGAAACCAGAAATTATTGTATTGATTCCAAATTACATCTTGTTAATGTTTAATCTATTAGTTCAGATTGTTGTTTCAATTCAAGATATCAATAATTGAAAAAAATGGTTATTGTAAGTTTTTTCTTCAAGGTAAATAATAGCACTCCTTCGATTATTGCTTTTGTAATACAAATTTTGTATTGTTTTCGCATTCTAAAATATTTCGAATAATAAAATTCCCGAGAAAGAAAATAATAGAAATCGGAAAATTCTTGGAAGTATCGAATATATATATATATATATATATATATATGGGGCACTCCACGCCAAATCGGACAGTTAAAAAAACTCTTGTTTTTAATTTTCCTAATTCATTGGTATTCCTCAGTACCCCTCAAAAGAGGCTTCCCGGTAAATTTTGAGATTTTTTTATCTCTAGTTTAGAACCGCTCTTTTTTGGTTTTTTGCCCATAAATTTCCTAATAATAGTGAAAATTCACCTTTTTTTAATTTTTGTTTTCAGGTGGCATCTGCATAGAAAAAGAAAAAAAAAATCTGCACGCCGCGCGGACACATTCTCATCTCGCGCTTCGTGCGCAGTTCGCTTCGCTCGCAGGTTTGAGCGCGCCTAGGGCGCGCGTCATTCGAATCTCGCGCTTCGCGTTCGATAATATGTTAATCTCGCCCTACGCGCTTGGTTCGTTTTTCACCTCGCGCTTCGCGCTCGGCTTCATACTTGCTTGATTCAGTTTACAATGTATGTAATGCATACACAGAGTTGCAAATATTCCAAAACTGCTGAAAACCTCTACTTCTATGCACATTATTGAATTTTTTTATATTTTTGATGAATTTTTTTTTATATTGAGTTTACTTAGGGCTCTACTGGACTTAAGGAACACATTCTCATTCTACACAAAAAATATACACCTTATTGAAAAAAATTTACTGTAAAACTTGTAGAACTTTTCAAGATGAATAATTTTTCTATCAATTTTTCCTTCCTGTCTCTTATTGTTTTGCTTGAAGATGGAATTTTTTTTAAAGTGCGTTATCGCGATTAGAACGAAAACTGATCGTCTCATCGAAAAATAGTCAACAGTAAATTTGTAGATTTTTTTAATGTAAACAATTTGTGTAGTTTTCATTTAATTCATGCCTCTCATAGTTTTGCTCAAAAATGGAATTTTACAATTTCGGTAACATTTTTCACGATAATAAACAAGACTACGCATCTTATAAAAGAAATGGTATGAATAAAATTTATAGGTCTTCCTAAAATGAATAATTTTTGTTCTCAACATTTTTTCGCACCTTGCATAGTTTGACCAAAAAATGAATCTTTCTATTTTCCATTCACTTCTTACCTAATATAAGAAACCGTACTTACAATTTCTGGATCTTGGAAAAAAATGCAAAAAAAATTTTTAAATGCCCCCTCTCTTTTATTTTTGATCCGAAACAGCTGGATAACAAACTCGACTTGTATTTTTGGTCCCTAAAAATGGGTGCCGAAGCAGGATCGAATATGATTATTCTTTCGATAGTTATCAAGTTCACAGATCATTTTCCATCATTTTCTGTGCGATCGAAATTGGAATTTTCGATTTATTGAGAAAATTTAAAAAGTTGTATTTACGATCTTGTAGGGCTCCCAAAGAGAAACATTTTTTTTCTGACTTTCTTTTCAATCTTGCGTTATTGGGTTTTCAATTCTCATTTTTGTTTATGTTTTTGAATTTTGAAATTCCAACAACTCTGACAATTTTATTTCCATCGAAAAAAAATTATTGGGATAAATTGTTTCACTTTTTAAGTTCTTAATGAAATTGCACTTACAATTTTTGATTCTTGAAAATATACTCAAAAAAAATGTTCAAAATGCCCCCCCCCCCTCTCCGATTTTCCATCCAAAATAGCTGGTTAACGAACTCGTCCTTTCTCTTCCGGTTTCAAAAAAGTGTGCCAAAGCACAATCCAATATGATCATTCTTCCGAAAGCTATCGAGTTTAAAGATTACAGACTACAGACAGACAGACACCTTCGTAAAAATAGTTTTTTCTGATTCAGGGGGTCTCAAAACGTGGAGATTTAATTACATCCGCGAATTTCAATTTTCGCATAAAACCAATACCTTCTCATCCAGAATGAGAATGTAAAAAGGTTTAAAGTGCTGTTCATCGAGATTATGGGTTTTAAGTTTTCAATCGTTTTTTTTTTTTCAAACTTCGTGCATCCTTCGATTTCCTTGGAGATTTTCTATTTTGAACTTCTATCCATCCTGCAACTTTTGAGCACGGTCTGGTCGTGGGCCTTCCATAATATCAGTGTCAAAAACGGTACTGATAATAATTTATAGCAGAAAAAAAAATGTTCTTACTTTCAAAAATCGAAAAAGTGGTCATTATGGGAGGTCGACTACCGGACCGAGCTTAAAAGTTGCAGGATACTCAAAGTTTTAAAAACACGATTGAAAACTGGCAACTCGAAAATCTCGATTGAAAACAGTTCATATATTTCCTTGTGTTTTTTCCTGTAAAGGACATCAGAAACGAAAATTTTTGAAAAAAATTTAATTTTTTACATTAATAAGAAAGTTACGAGAGCAAAACCAAAAAAGGGGTGATAAAAAATTAGAACATGTAACAGGGATGCCCGGCTATCCATATATAT
>WSXT02111135.1:0-11194 GCA_011762715.2 Neuroterus valhalla
AGAATATCATTTCGGACACCTAGTGCAAAGCCAGAAGCACAGAGAACATCGTCATCACTTTCGAGGTTAATTTTGGTTACTTTGGATAACAATTAGTAGATAACTTCCTGTAGAATATCATTTTGAACACCTAGTGCAAAGCAAAATGCACGGTGACCACGGTGACCTGAGTAAAAAGGTTGTTCACTATACCTCTACCTAGGCGAGTACCTCGGAAGAAGATTATTAACAAATAAAGAGTAATTATTCAAAGTGTCGACGTGCAGTAAAATGCATCCCTGTTTTACATAATGAATTTCAACTGGCCTGATAGCGCAGTGGTTAAGACTCTCAACTAGCGAGCATTATGGTTATGTAGGTTTATGCGTAGGTTCGATTCCCTCCAGCGTGCGAGCGTGCGAATTTAAATTGTTATAAATGCGTTAAAAATCTCAAGTACTCGGTAATTATAAGCATATTGAAAATATATATGTGAAAAGTGTGTGTTCCAGTGGAATTCTTTTTTTACAGTAATTGTTAATGATTTTTGGTTCTGTGCGGGCGGCCGCTTGAAAAATCAGCTCGGCATTCCAAATTGAAACCATTGCATTGTCTACTTGGACTTCCGAACTGAGCCGAAGAGTTTTCAATTATCTGAAAACCAGTTCGGCATTCCAAACTGAAACCATCCCAATGTTACTTGGAGTAACGAACCAGTTTGGTATTCCAAACTGACTCCATTGCAGTTTCTGTATGGAATTCCGGACTGAGCAGAATAGATGTGAGAATAAAATCTGCGAGTTTCAGTTCGATGTAACCGTGACAATAACAGAACTGAAACGGATTGATTTCTTTTCAATCTGGTTCAAATGGTCCTTTTAAGTAGGGCTACATTCTCCAATATATAATTTTCATATTTATGATCAACTTGATGGCACACAGCAGATGAATGGATTTAATGCTGGTCAACTTCGACTCATTTTCTCTGTGTAGTAAAGAAACAATAAGTAAGGTGGATACAATGGTTTATTGGCCAACTTATAAATGATGCGGGACCTGCTGGTCCCATGCGCTGGTAGATCTTGTCGGAAAAAGTCTGAGAGCAGGTTGGATAGAAGCCTGAAGTCTTCAGGATGATTTCTGACAATAAGCGTGGTCCCTGTGAAGATGGGGGCGATGCGATGTTCACCGTAAACGGTTAGGAGTAGCAAAACAATAATTCGCAGGGGTCGAGGTTTTGGGAATGAGCATTGCGTGTGGGGCGTCTCACCACTCCTTGATCTGGGCTGCAGGGTCGTAAGATGTCGGAATCCTTTCAACTTTTTTATAAAATGTCTGATCAGAATAATTTTGTTCTTTTTGTCGTTTAGGACGTACAAAAGTTCATACCTCCTACTCACACCTATACCAACGTCAGAGCTGAGGTTAAGAAAATGTTGGAAGAAACTGGCTTCGAAGTTATACACTGCAGCAATAGAGAGAAAACTTTTATTTACGAGAACATGAGAGTCCTAAAAGGTAATAATTCATTCTATAAATGGGAATTCACTTTAAAATGGGAAGTTACCCTTTGCTCATAAGCTTACTTATCATACAAATTTCATTCCACAGATCATGTTCGAGCCGTGAATCCTTTTCTGCATCGAATGCCTGAGAACATCGGAAAAGAATTTCTGAATGATCTTATGCGAGAAATTGTTAGCCGTAACATTATATTCTTTAACAGAGAAAATAACAACAAAGAGGAAGATAGTATATTGGATAAATACAAAGTTTTAGTAGCATATTTCAGAAAACCATTAAATAGTCAGATTTGAAAACATTCCATGAATTTGGAAAAAGTTGGGAAATGGTGATTCTTAAGGAAGAGTTAAAATCAATTTGAATTATTTATTTGTTCATTTAAAAGGTATTTTATCCATATTCACAATATTTATTTATCTAATTGTCTGACATGTATATAAACTGTAATAACAGTGAGTAATCATTGAAAAGAGAAACTCTAAAACAAATTTATTGTATTTTTGTTGCACTGAACCTTGTCATGAAGATTTGCACGTTCACATATAATAGCTTACAGAATGTTAGGCGGGTTTTTAGAGCTACGAACTTTTATAACAATGAAAGTTCGATAGCCCTTTAGCCGTAAACATTTTTTCGTATCATAATGAAACGTATAGGACATTATTTCTCAAACACCCTTACTTTCAAAGTCATGTTCTTCGATTGCCCTCGAGTTCTGAGAATATGCTCGCCTCTCCAATAGTAGTTAATCCACAATTAAATAGAACAGGATTATTACCGCTTTCCAAGTAGGAGAAAGAGCAAATTTTCAACCTCATCGCTTAGGTAGCTCCAAACGCCTGTTTTTTTTTGTCTAAATATGCGAATGTGAATTTGTGTTATAGGTTTCGAAAGCTTATTTCTCACTCTCCCATCGTATTATGTTAAAAAGAGAATTTAGGGTAGATTTAAACAGTTTTTAGATCATTCAATTGTTTATTAAACATGTTTAGCAATTTCTGGTATTTTTATTCGTTTTAAAATAGTTTCGATAGAAAGCTTGCCTTCTTGGCTTCAAAGCAGATCTATAGTAATGAAATAAACCGGTGTATGATTCCCGGTATAAAGGGTCGGATTCGCAGGCGGTCCTCTTGCTTGTGCTCAGACGCAATGTTCTATAGGGCCCTGCAGAGCAGGTTGAAAGTCTACCATTCTTTCAACATAATCAAATTGATTGCTAATGATTCGATATCAGATTATGAACAGTTTGAGCATGTTTACAAGCATGTCAGGAGATACCTAACATATTTTGTATTGATTATTAACAAACAAGAAGTGATAACTACTGTTTTCAGAAGTGGAGCTGATTATTTCTTAGCATAATGAATCCTTACGATTGAAGTTCGTCGGCTTATAATAATCTCTATTGATTCATGAATATTCAATGAATGAACACACAATTCGACAGTTTGTAACATATAAACAGTGTTCCTTTGAAATAATCAACTGCAGAAAAATTATTACCTTATGCCCGTCGTTAGCATACGATCTTTGAAATCGCAGTTTCCAGAGTCTATTACATAAAGGTGACATAACATTGTGATTTTAGACTCCCTCACAATGCTCAATTACAGTGAGACCCCTTGTTTCTTCTCATCAAAACTCACAATTTGGAGTGATTTTTTTTTTAGTTGGTTCTTGTGATTCTCTTCTCTCGTCATTTGGGATGTTTTTTCTACGTGAGTCCTCCTGCTTCTCACTATCCAAGTTTCTCGTTTTTTTGATGTTCCTCGCCTTACATTACTCAGGAATCTTGTTATTTTCCGGTCTCCTTGTCTCTTACTCTTTAGGCTGCTCGTTTTCTTGTGAATTCTATCGCCTCTCACTATTCGGTGTGCCCAACATTTGTGAGTCCCCCTGTCTCACACTATTCGAGGTTCTTGATTCTTGTGATTCTCCTTGACCTTTACTATCCGGGAAGCTTATTTTTTGTAAGTGGTTCTCGTATTTCGCCATTCGGGTTGCTTCTTCTTTGTGAGTCCTCCCGCCTCTCACTATCCAAGATACTTATTTTTCTGTAATTTTCCTCGCCTTAGACAATAGGAATCTTCTTATTCGGAACACCCTTGTCTCCTACTTTTTAAGCTGCTTGTTTTCTTGTGAGTCTCCTTGCCTCTCACTGTTCGGAGTGCCCAATTTTTGTGAGTCCCTTGCATCTCGCTATATAGAATTTCGTAATTGGTTTACCTATTCCTTTCACCGAATTTCATCCTATTCGAATTTCCGTATTTAGAAATATTACGGGGTAATGCCGAGGAAGGTAAGTAGAAATTGATAACTGAGGAACGGGTAAACACTATAAAACAACTAGTGTATGAAATACGAGCTTTATTGCCACTCACGTTACAATGGTTGTCGCGCTCTCATCGTCATAGGGCAGTCGACGAAGCGGCTGGGTCTTACCGGGCCGATAAGTTGCTGGGCCTTGAGAAAGGCTGGTTGATTAACAGCTGGAGTGGTTCCCCAAATGGTGGCGGTGTTCAAGCAGCCGACGGAAAAAGTAATGTACATGGGCACGATCGAGCCAAGATTGAGACGACGCTGAGGGTCCAGCACTTGAGGGTTCTGCCGAACTATCCTTTTACGTAACGGTACTGTTACACCCCTCTTCTATGCCGCAGTCCAGGTGTATGTCCTAGAGTCCCTTCAGTATTGTGTCGATGTATGTCCGAGTGTCGTCGTAAATGTGTAATTTGATTTTATAATCGTTAACCTCTATTCTAAGTAGTACCTATTGTATGTAATTAATCATTCCTTAGCTCTCCTGTAACTTAATTTGGCTGTCGTAGTCTGAAGTTGTAAAATTCTTTTTGGATTGGTATGGTCTGTGGTTGCAAAAAGAGTCCTAGACCTAAGTAGATTATTTTTGGTATCAGCTTATTTCAAAACTGAGTATAAAAACCTTTCTCGTCTTTCTCAACTTTGTTTCTAATTATTTCCGTATTCCTGTCTGTTTTGTTGTGATTGCTCCGCCGCCAGTGGCTCGACAATCTAATTTTGATTCGATAAAAAAGATACACTTTCACTTAACTTGTAATTCGAGAGATTCCAATGAAACTCGAATTTTCGGAAAAAAAGCCGTTGGGATAAAAAAACCCAGAATTTATTGCGAGATCAGATTTACACTATAAATAACCACAAAACTGAACTAAAATCACTCACTGATGAATCGAAGAGCACCACGTGCTCGCGGCGAACCGGCGCTGACTTCACACTCGCGGCGATCGGGAACTCGTTTTGTACGTGGATTTTTTATACTTGAAACATCCCGATTCCATCAGATAGGAATCGGTGGGTTAAGCGAGCATCCCGATTCACGTTGTGAATCGGTGGGAGTTTTGTTTCGAACGATGGTGCCAAGGAGGCGATTGATCTCGGGTGGAGCTCCATGCGCGCGAACGTGTCCAGAAAGACAATGCTAGATATATCCGAAACACGCGCGAGCTGACGTCAGTCCACACACACATTCTTCTCTCTTCTTTTTCCCCCCGTTTCTCTATATATTGGAAGATTCAAATTTTCACACTTCTTGCGCGAGAAGATTTAAACTGGGCCCTGATTCACCAGACAACACGTGTGACAATATCTAACGGTAAAACTATGACCTTTAATTATGCATAGCTCTCTCAATAATGAATTCAGTTTCCTCTGGAGAGACTGCTCCGATGAAGTCTAATATAATACTGAAGTCAGTTTCCTTTGGAGGGACTGCTCTGAGACTTTGGTGAACTAGAATAAAAGGGTCAGTTCCCTTTGGAGTAGGGTTGCCAAGTGGCCGGTTTTAGGCCGGCCCGGCCGGTTTTTCGGGTGCAAAGCCGGTGGCCGGTCAGTTAGCAGAAAATAAGTCGAAAAGACGGTTTTCTGGTGTTAAAAGCAGTTTTACACAAATAACTTGTGATTTTTGTCAGTTTTTATAAGAAATCCCTGTTTCTAAACAGCTTCACCAACAGTTGCAAATCATTGCAAAACGATAATATGAAATAGGAATTTTTATACTGAATAAATAATGCAAATAACATGCATCCTTGTTATAAAGCAAGGCATGCTTTTTTATTGACCACGATCTTCCTGACCTATATATTTTTTTTTCAGAAACCTGTATAATACTGAAGTCAGTTTCCTTTGGAGGGACTGCTTCGCTGATTTGGCAACGTAATCACATTAGAGGAATGTTAAAAGTGCTAGACAACTACATCGGGGTTGTCCCAAAAACAACGATAAAAATTAACTGTAATGTATTTACATTATGTACAAAAGGTTTCCTCTTTACAATAAATACAGTGTGTTATTCTCGTATCGAATTCGGGTAATCAGCTGACTGATCAAATCGAATTTGATCAGACAGCTGACCGAAAATCTACGGAATCGGTAATAGACAAAGCCGCGTTAAATTTCGTTTATAAATTCCGTTCGCTGTCTTGATGGGAGCCACTCTGGCGATGCCGTCGCTCCCAGGACACACCTTGAGGATCTCACCCAGTGGCCATCGTGCACATCCCATGTTTTCCTCTCTAAGAATCACCACCGAACCAGCCTTCAACTCCACAGTGGATTTATGCTATTTTTGGCGAGTTTGTAGTTCATTCAGATATTCTTTGTACCATTTTTTCCAAAAGTCCTGTCGAGAATTTAAAATCGCTTCGATTTCATTTAACAGAGTGTTAAGTTGCTCATACGTCAGTTTTTGATCTTTTAGTACACGTTTCAAGTGATGTTTGAAACTCTTTACAGCTGCTTACCAAAGCCCGCTGGAATGAGGGGACAAAGGTGGATTGAAATGACACTCGATTCGTTTAGCTAAAGCGAAATTTCTGATAGCCTGCTTGAACTCTGCGGTATCGAACAGATCATAGATCGCCCAGAGTTCTTTATCAGCCTCTGAAAAGTTTGTCCCATTATCCGAAAAGATGTGTTGTGGAACACCTCTTCGACCGATAAACCTACGCAAAGCTGCCAGGAAACCTTCCGTCGAAAGATCGGTAGCGAGTTCGATGTGCACGGCTTTAGATGCCATGCAGATGAAAACGTAACCGTCAACTTTGATTAAACTTCTGTTACGACTCTTTTTCTCCTTGATGAGAATGGGCACGAAAAAATCTACCCCTGTGCCACTAAAGGCTGGCGCTTCCGTTACCCTAACTTCTGGTAAGGCAGCCATCTGAGCCTGCATCATTTTAGGACGTTGCCGAATGCATTCGACGCATCGATGAACGATTCTCCTAACTTGATCTTTTCCGTTCAAGACCCAGAATTTTTCTCTAAGAGTGTAAAGAGTTGATTGGATACCGGAATGCTTATTTTCTTCGTGATATTCACGAATGATGAGATCGGTAATTGGGTGGTTGCTTGGTATCAAGAGATACCAATGAGATCGCATTCATCGAGAAAAGGATTCGGCTTATCAAATTTGGTAGGCTTTCGATACGCAACTGTGGTTTCACCGGGAGTACCCTCTCGAGTAGTCGAAAGTCGTTTGATCTCATTCGGGAATCTTTCACGTTGTATCATCGCTACCAAACGACGTTCAGCATTATTTATTTCCTGACAAGATAGTGGAAGATTTCTTTTGGTTTTGAGGTTCTTCCAGCGTAGGAAATACGCAACCAGTGTTGTCAGACGTTTGAATGATGATACTCGAGAATACATGTAATCGCATGTCGCCGTAAAGAGTAAGCAAAGACCCTCTTTCAAACCGGGTATTTCTACCGACGATAGCTCGACCGACCTAGGACATTCTTTCTCGGGTTGAACTAAAAATTTTGGACCTGAAGTCCGCAAAGTATTCCTGATGAATCTGATGGTAATTGTCCCCTGGAAAGAGCATCGGCAGGATTGTCTCCCGATCTGATATATCTCCACTGGACTCGATCGCCTAGAGATTAGATATCGGCCACCCTATTCGATTCGAAAATCCTCAGGAAATAAGGAGATTTTTTGAGCCAGCACAACAGGATAGTGGAATCCGACCAAAAGGTCACCTTTTTGATCGGAAATTCGGATTGCGCTTTCGATTCCACGAACAGTCTCTAGAGGATTGAAGCTGCACAAAGTTCAAGCCGCGGAATTGTGACCCCACTCAAGGGAGCCACCCTAGATTTACTACAAACCAGGTTCACTGTAACCTCACCATTCGAATCAACAGATTGAATGTAGAGACATGCTCCATAACCATGAAAGCATGAGTCACAAAAACCATGGATTTCGACTTCGACTGGGTTTCCGCACAAGAAATTTCGTGGTACTGAAAAATTCTGTAAACACAAAACCTGAGCAGTAAATGATTTCCATTAAGTCTGAATGTCTTGCGGAAGAGATTCATCCCACGTGATTTTTGACTTCCAACAATCCTGTATCAAGACCTTTGCGTAGAGACCAGCGGCCCCAAAAGTTCGACGGGATCGAAAATTTTTGCGATTTCCGAGAGCAACTTTCTCTCGGTGGAAGCATTTTGAGCGTCGATGGCTTGCACCACATACGTCAGAATATCACTCTCGGAATCCCACGTAATTCCGAGCGTTTTCTGAATAGGATTTTCCTTTATTATGCAATCGAAATCGAACATTTTCTTTCCTATATCGCTCAAAACAGAAGTATGGTTGGAAGGCCATTGTCTGATGAAAAATCCACCCCGACTTCGCAGCTCGATCATTTCGTCGCGAATACTGAGAATTTACTCGATGGAATTCGCGCCTGAAACCTGATCGTCCACATGAAAATTCCGAAGGAGTATTTTACTGACACGTGGAAAATCTTTTCCCTCATCGCAAGCAAGCTGCTGTAAGGTGCGAATTGCTAGGAAAGGTGCACAGGCAGTATTTAACTGAAAAGTTCGAATTTTACCCTCATGGTACCATGGAACCTTTTGGAATTTCCTGTCGTCCGGATAGACCAGGACCGGCCTGTACATTTTCTCGATATCCACTGTTATCACATGATCGCTCGCAGCGAACCGGCGCTGGCGTCACACCCGCGGCGATCGGGAATCAATGTTGCCGCGTCGCTGGCGCTATAAGTCCGTATATAACTATAGCGAAGGGGTGGGGGTGGACGCGAAAAAATCCGTATACATCCGTATCGTGTATTTATCACGTAGACATCATATAATCTTATAACTATTCATCATATTGCCTCACGTATATTAGGAATAAGTAATCATGTTAATGCATATATAATTTGAGCGACATAGCTACACATTTGAAACCATGTAGTTTATTTCATTAATTATTAATGAAACACCGAAACACTTGTATGGCAGAATATAATGTATTCAGATTATTAACTTCTAAACAATTTCATGCGTCACAGAAAAAATGGTCAGAAATATTCAACTAAAAAATATGGAAATCTTTCATGCTTATTGCGTGCCCACCTAGAAGGAAAACAAAAAAAAATTCATTCTACATTAGGACAGAAAACATGAAGAGTGCGATAAAGTTTTTTCATTGCATATATGCATATAGTTAAAACATACTTAATTTTCATTTATATATGATGTATGGAAATGATCACGTCCAAAATTCAAGCATACTCTGCATTTATTTAAAATTGTAATGCTTTATATATTTAGATGGATAACGTTTCGTTATGAGATTTTATTTTCCGTCCGACTCTACAGTTTTTACAAAATTCATTGGCATTTGATGCAAATGAGTAAGTATGAAGAAATAAATTTGAATGAATCAGAATTTATTCTATCTTCGTGCTTGAAATTCATAATAATTTTGTTTTCAAATCATTATTACCTAAAATTAAAATGTTATAAGTGTGTATTTATGTTGAATTATGACATTAGCGATCTGAAAAATGCGAATGTGATTCGTATAAAAGTTGCCACAGGTCTTACCCAAATTCTACATCCATATGGTTTGTCAAATTTTCAGTCAATTTATAATTGACTATAGGGATTCAAAAAACAGAAAAGATTTGAAAAAATTGTTATACATTCTTCCACGAGTAATTTTATTAGAACGTAGTTCGAATGCACCGAGGATTTGCAATGAAGTTCCCAAGGTTTTTCCAAGATGTATGGTTCATCAGATTCATTATATTCAGGCCAGAAAAAAGCTCAGTGAGCCACATTCAAAAAATGTCGCGTAAAATTAAAAAAGCTTAGTTTGTGACATGAATGACATACAGGCTACAGAGGCTCAGGGACAGTGTGGCAGACGAGTGTACCACGTGCTGATTGCTAGTTTTAAAACAATTGATTTTCTTTGTTTCCGGAAGTACATCTGTACTAGTGTTTATCCTTGATTTTAGACGAAAATCTTCTTATTGACTTATAGTCCAGTATATTTAGTCGGACTCCTATGTGTATTATTGCAATTCATTGGGTAAGAAACATTTTTTCTGCCATCTTCAGGGTACCATATAGGAAGCTTAAATCCTAGTTTTCGACAATCAACCCTTTGCAGGTTGTCCGCCATCTTGAATTAAAAGGTGATTTCTTGTATCGCGTATAACAGTCGTATTTTTATTTTATGAAGAAAATAGAAGATACCATTATTCATGAGAAAAATAAGATCTACAAATTATTATAAATGATATTTTCTCATATTTTGCTTATTTGTTGCTTAAAAATCGATTATACAAATAAAAAGAGGGTTGAAATTTTTTTTAGATCAAATATCTTTTTTGTTTTTGGTGCTATCACAAAACTTTTGAATCAAAAGTTGTAACTCACATGATTCTCTACGATTTTCGTTGGAATATTTTTTTTGTAAAAGCAATTGTTTACTTACCGTAGCGCCTGGAAGTTGCGCGGCAGTTGGTAATGTTGGATTGCGAGCGCTGTGCCGTACTAAATTATTCCAAGCTCTGTTGATGGAATGGAGCTCAATATTTTTTCTCTTTCTTTTTTCTTTTTTTTCAATTATATATAGTTTTGACTATTTTTTTGTGCATGATTTATATGCAAATTATCTCTTATTTGTTATTTATGTTTTGAATTTCTCTTGTTTTTAAACTTAACGTTGGAAGATGAAGTTGTATCGACCCTCAGTTGAAATAATATTTGTGTGTTGATAGCAAAATAGGCTTTAGGGTCACAAGATAATTGAAATCAATTTGTCATTGAATCAGACGTTTTTATAATGAAAATAGTTTTGTGTAGGTATAAATTAGGACAAAAATGGTCAAACTCTTTAGTGATTAAAAATAAATAAATAAATTTTTTTTGACAATATTACGAAATTTATGAATGTTATCAAAATATTTTTTATTTATTTATTTTCAATCACTAAAAAGTTTTAACATTTTTGGTCCTAATTTATACATACAAAAAATTATTTTCACTCTAAAATTATATATTTCCACGTACCAAAAAACTTCTTGTACTTAAATTTCAGAAATAAATCACCGATGAGGACCCATAACAGAGGCCAAAACGTCCAATTAAATGACAAATTGACTTCAATTCTTTTTTGACCCGAGAGACAATTTTACCATCAACATACAAATATTATTTAAACCTAACTTTGATTATTTTTTATTGTTATTTCAGTTATTGACTGTTTTTCAATATAATTTTAAACGATTGTTCATATGATTTCTCTGCTTTGTTGAAAGAATGTGATGTGATGAAATTTTGAGGTTCTTGATCAGTTTCAGTTTTTTTTTGTTTCACAAATTTACAAAAAATCTTCTTTTTTTT
>WSXT02111146.1:0-11194 GCA_011762715.2 Neuroterus valhalla
TTTGTGCGACCAAAATTTGAATTTTCTTTTTTTCGATAAACTCGAAAAGTTGTAAAGATCATCCTGGAGGGCTTCCAAAAAGAAACATTTTTTTCTCTAAACTTTTTTCCATATCTTGCGTGGTTCGGCTAAAAATTCTCATTTTTGTTTATTTTTTCGAATTTTGAAAATGCCATAACTCTGACAATTATGTTTTTATTGAAATAAATCATTAGTATAAATTGTTTCACTTTTTACCTACTACAAGAAGCCGTACTTACAATTTTTGAGTCTTGGTAAGAAAAATCCAAAAAAATTTTCAAAATGTTCTCCCTCTTCAATTTTTGATCCAAAACAGATGGGTAACTAACTCGAATTGCCTTTTCGGTCTCTCAAAATGGGTGTCAAAGCACGACCGAATATGATCATTCTTTCAAAAGTTATCAAGTTCACAGATTATTTTTTATTATTTTCTGTGCGATAAAAGCGGGAAGTTCGATTTTTTGAGAAAATCGAAAAAGTTGTATTCACCATCTTTTAGGGCTCCCGAAAAGAAACATTTTTGCTCTCTGACTTTCTTTTCAATCTTGCGTTATTTGGCTAAAAGTCCTCATTTTCTTTTATATTTTTGGATTTTGAAAATGCCACAACTCTGACAATTTTTCTTTTATCGAAAAAAATCCTTCGGATAAATTGTTTAACTTTTTACGTTCTACAAGAAGACATACTTATAATTTTTTAGTCTTGGAAAAAAAGTCCAAAAGAATGTTCAAAAGGTTCCCCTCCTTTGATTTTTCATCCAAAATAGCTGGTTAGAACTCGTCCGTTCTTTTCTGGGTTCGAAACAGTGTGCCAAAGCACAATCCTGTATGATCATTCTTTCGAAAGTTATCGTGTATACAGACGACGACAACGACAACGACGAGGACGACAACAGAAACACAGACACCAACGTAAAAACTACTTTTTCGGAATCAGGAGTTCTCAAAACGTGGAGATTTCATAAATTGCGCGAAAGTCAATTGTCAAATAAAACCAATACCTTCTCGTTATGATGAGAAAGTAAAAAGACGTTTTTGTAAATTTTATTCAGGAATCTCAATATTAGATGAATCGAGTTCGAAATTCACCATTTCTCTTCACATTTGGTTACAGAATGCGAATGAAATATTACTTTTCAAATATCACCCCCATAAGTCTGTTTTATAGGGTCCCAAAAAAACCCCATAAGTGAAAAAATGGGTTTTTCGAGTTTTTGGCGCTAATAATTATTTGTTTGCGGTTTTTTCACGCAGATTGATTCAAATACATGACTACTTTATACTGATAATGAAATGTTTATTTAAATTGTGGGTAATTATTTAATTTATTTCAGCAAAAATAATTGTTCAAACAAATTTTGAATGTTTATAGCTATCTTCTTCTAGATTAATACTACATAGTTGCGGTTTTTTCTTGAAATTCTAAACTTTTTATCACTTTTCGATTAGAGTGAAGTGATAAATAATTCATGTTAAAAAACAATTTATTTAAACAATTTATTATCATAGTTAATAATATTTTCTTTACTTATTTATAGAAACTTGCGGTTTTTTCTGAAATTTAAAACTTTTTTCAACTTTTCACTTGAATTGAGTTGATATTTAATTAATTTACCAAAAATGATTGTTAAAACAAATTATTATTTTTTATACCTATCTTATCTTAGACTAGTGCTAAGAAGTTGCGGTTTGTTTCTAAACTATTAAGCTTTTTATCAACTTCTCACTTAGTGAGGTAATAATTAATGCGAGTAAACAAACATGATTATTTAAACAATTTATCATTGTTCATTATCATTTTCTCTTAGATAAGTGCTGGAAAGGTGTGGTTTTTTCTGAAATGTTTAACTTTGCTCTAGCTTTTTAGCTGTGAACAAATAATAAATGAACATTACACAGAATCATATTTCACGTAGAATTGTATTCTTTCAAGTAATTTCTTTTTCCAATGTTAAGAAAAAAAATTAAAACAGAAGAGCTCTTATAAAAAAGAGACAAAAAGAAAGAATGGAATAATTAAAAGTAGATGGGAGCACTAGGTCTATAAATGACTTTTAAAAGTTTTGTTTTTAGTTTCAACGAGAAATGTATTGCAAAGCGAAAAAAAATTATTTGCAATTTCCCCTCCAGGGAAGGAGGGGAAGGGGGGGGGGTAATAAAACATTTGCAATTCCAAATTATTTTTCTACGCTTTGCAATAAATTTTCCGTTGTAACTAAAAACAAAACTTTTACAAGTCATTTATAGACCTAGTCCTCTCACCTACTTTTAATTATTCCATTCTTTCTTTTTGTCTCTCTTGTATAAGAGTTCTTTTGTTTTAACTTTTTTTCTTAACATTGGAAAAAGAACAAAAATAATTTACTTGAAAAGATTCAATACTATGTGAAATATGATTGTCTTTAATGTTTATTTATTATTTGTTCACAGCTGAAAAGGTAGAGCAAAGTTAAACATTCTAGAAAAACCACAACTTTCTAGAACTTATCTAAGAGAAAATGTTCATGAACAATAATAAATTGTTTTAATAAGCATGTTTGTTTTATTAATAATAACAATTTGTTCAAATAATAATTTTTGTTAAATTAAATTGAATATAACTCACTTCAAGTGAAACGTGGTCAAAAATTTATAAATTTCAGAAAAAACCGCACGTTTCTATCGTAAAGCAAAGAATATATATTATTATCAATGATAATAAATTGTTTGAACAGTTTGTTTTTTAACATGAATGAATTATTACTCTGCTCTAATTGAAAAGTCTTTAAAAGTTTACAATTTCAGGAAAAAACGCAACTATGTAGTATTAATCCAGAAGGAGATAGCTATAAACATTCACAATTTGTTTAAACAACTATTTTTCTCAACTCTAATTGATTATTACCTCGCTCTTACTGAAACATTGATAAAAAGTTTAAAAATTCAGGAAAAAACCTTGACTTTCTAACCCTTTCCTAAGAGAAAGTTGCTAAAAACAATAATAAATTGTTTAAACAATTTTATATATATATATATTATCATCATATATATATTTGATATATGGGGGTGATATTTGAAAAGTAATATTTTATTCGCATACTGTGACCAATTGTGAAAAGAAATTGTGAATCCCGAACTCGATTCATCTAGTATTGAGATTTCTGAATAAAATTTACAAAAACGTATTCTTTTCTTATGGGAAATACGTGTTAAACTTTACGGAGTTTGCGGCACCTCTGAATATTTTTTTTTTTTTAACAAAAAAAAATTCATCTATTCTTTTGTGGATTCAAACAAATTTCCTGGCGTTTTGCATAAAAATTCGAAAAAAATTTTATTGAAATACCCTAATAGACATGCTAATAAGTATTGCTAAACTTGTGATTTTTCTAGAAAAGCTTGAATTAAGCGGAAGGAACACTAAACTTGAGTAACACTATGTTTCATGTAGTTTCAAACGATAAAAAATTATGCTCAAATTCATAGAATGCAATTGTTCTAGCACACCATATATATTTAGTATTGTGACTTAAAATTTGAACTAATTTCGGATACATTCAACATCCAGCAAAAAGGTAAACAGTCTCATATTGAAAGATTTTTTTTAAACATTTTATAACAAAGCAATCTTCGTACCTGAAGTTGAATTTTTTTTTTATCAACATCTAGTGTTGGGTCTTAATTTTTCGTGAGGAACAAAGGTACGCCTGTTGATAAGTAAAGGCATCATTATCCGGGCCTCAGTAAGGCCTTATCAGGGCCGTTATATAAGTTTTCAAATCAGGCAATCTAAACAGGGCCTGGTGCGAGCCTTTTTAAAATAAAGCTGAAAAAGGCATTTTCTGCACGGGATGTATTTGTCTCAACTATATGTTTTCCTCGACTTTACACTCTAAATTCCTTGGAATGAACTTTCATTCTAAGCAATGACTGAACTGTCAGTTTCATTACAAAAGAATGAACTTTCATTCCCTTAGAATGAATCAGCTTGGGCGATGAGATTTTAATTCCAACGCTTGGAATGAACTGTGTCTCAATCAAAAAATATATTATAAAATGATTTATAAAAATAAGGCCACTGACCAGTACAGACAATACTAGAGCTTCTCCATCTAATTTGACCTATTTCCTAAAAATAACAACAAAATTTTAGGAGAAAACGTTTTACAAGTATAAGTAGTAAAAAAATATTTTAAAACAGTTTTTTTAATAACTTTGTTAAAAGGCTTTATCAATAGTGTTTGGCCATCATCAATCATAATATGTTATTATTTATATATAAACTATAGTCATGTGTAAAAGGCACTAAAATGAAATAATTATTTTTTTAAATTATTAATTATCTTCTATAACTTTCGAGTCTTTTTGCGATTTCAGCAGTTTTCTAAAAAACAAACAGAAATAAGAGTTTATGTTGATTATTTGCCCGCTTGCTCCGTTCATTCCAGTTGGAATGAAAATCCATTCCAAGGTAAGACTGAGACAGTTTCATTCTTAGCTTGGAATGAATTGTTTCATTCTAAGAGAATGGACATTTTTCAGTCGTTACATGGAATAAACTTTCATTCTAAGAGAATGAACTTTCATTCCAAGGAATTAAGAGTGCGATTCCGAAATTTCTCGCTGCGGAAGGACACTTCCGGAAATTTGCCATTGGGCCCCCGGGACCGTCACTACGGCCCTGGTGACAACGCTTTGAAAACAATCAAGAATGCATTTCGGTAGCCAAACTAGGCGGGATGTAAATATCGGTGGCGAATATCGTAATGAAAATGTGTTTCTTGAGCCAGTCGAGCCTTGAGTGAAATTAATTTTGGAACATTTTCATCAAAAACAGTAAATAGTACAATAATCTTCATGAATGAACAGGTTTCACCAGTTTTGCAATGTTTGCAACTCTGTGTATGCATTACACTAAATATGATAGTAAAAATTAGCGACTATGCGATATTCATGGCGAGACCGTAAAAAACCATATAAAAATTCTTTTTTTGGGTTTATCCCAGCTAATACGTGGAATTTCGCAACATTTTGGGGACAGATGTAGAAATTTTCTGTCTCATGCATTTTTCACAGCGAGCAATAGTTGCGAAGGAATTCCGATACCTATATCCGTAAAATCTTTGCCTATACTTCCAGCGTATCAACAGGCCTCGTGAGGGCAGGAAGATAATTTTTTTACCTGTACCGGTATTTTTTCCAATACTGGTTGGGAGAGAAATTTTGATCTTTCGAAGATTTATGGTTTCTGTGGAGATCCATCTATCTTATCAGAGGAAAACAACACTTGGCATAAAATATAGACTCTATCCCATGCAAAATAAAAGGATGTGCTTGTGGAAAATGTCTACGCTCTAGAAATGATGTAAAATCTTAATCGACCTTAATGCGACAGTCGAGTATTTTTTCCATGATAATTCTCACATCATATGACATATGAGAACAATAAGAGTGTGAAAGTTATGAACTTCCTTTAAAAAAATGCAATCTCTACCGAAGTCTGGAGCTTGATCATCGTTTCTATTGCTGCATTTGAGGTTCTTGCATTTATCAATAAAATAAGGCATAAAGAATGAGACACTAGTTTGAATATGTACACTATCCACCAAACAGAATTTTCGTTGGCTGCATTGTACACATACTCTGCAACTTGCCGTGCATCCCCGTCATTGGGAGAAAATGGGCATCTTTGCTGGGATTTTATTCATCACCATTGCTGTTTTGTTCCACTCCTTTGGTGAATATAATGATTTATTATAATCTCTCTTCTTTGGGAGAATAATTTGCTAGCTACGTGCCGGCAATGTTCGAAATGCACATTCTCATGCTATAAAATGTAAATATTTATATTGAGGCTGAGTCGAAGCTATTTTTAGGAGACTGATTCACACTTCATTCAGTAGATTTTGATTCGTTCTGAAAATTTCAAGTGATAGTTCCAGACATATGAACATAACATTTTGTTTTCCCTTGCGAAAAATTTGTATCTTATTTTGCCACAAATTCTTCGATGATTGCAAGATTTTAACTCAAAACGCCTAAAATTCATGAAATTTTCTAGTTTATGTATTGTATCTCCAACGAAATATATGAATTTTTGATCATGAAGGCTTATTTCGTAGCGAAATTGACGAATTCGCAATAACATTCATTGATATCCTACCTCAAATCGGAACCCCAACAAAGGAGATCATATTGTAGAACATACATTTTCAACTTTCGCTAATGAAATATAAATTTCCAAGACAGAAAGACAACTCCTGTAATATGAATATTCTACCATGAAGATACATTTTTAAACAGAAAAGAAGAGTTTTCAACAATGTCATGCCTTCGAGATCCAAGTTTTTCTATGCATCCCCATGGTTTGGCCTTAATACGTAATTAGGTATAGATAAAGATTAAGTTTTTCAAAGGAGGCCTTGAGGTACACATCCTCATCGTGATACTCGTGCTTCGCGCTCATTTTGTAACGGGCAATTTATATTTCTATCGGATTTCCGAACAGTCGAAAAAAATGTGATATTGTCGGAATGTGTGTTCCCGAAGTTTGACCTAATGGATTTTTCACACAGAGATTATGCGGGGATTGGTACCTTATGCAATCAGAATGCATTTTCTCCGAAATTTCCAAAAGTTTGCAGGATTTAACTTTACGTCTTTTTCACATAGATCTCCTATGCTATCAAAAAAATATTGGTCAATCGTTTGAAGCTCTTTTTTCGATAATCAAATTATATGTAATCGTATCTTCTCTGCTCGTGTCGTTTCATAAAATTTTCTTACCTCCACTTTCAAATGTTTTTCAGAATAAAACAAAAACCAAGCGTCCTATCAAAAAGTGAATATTTGTATATTTGTAAATATTTTTTGTCTACCAAATTTTTCAAATTTGATGTTTCTCGTCTCTTGTCTGGTTTTACTGGAAAATAAAATATTGGATTTTTCATTTTTTTTGTGCGGTGAAAAATTCAAATCACTC
Organism: Neuroterus valhalla; assembly: GCA_011762715.2. Classification (NCBI taxonomy): domain Eukaryota; kingdom Metazoa; phylum Arthropoda; class Insecta; order Hymenoptera; family Cynipidae; genus Neuroterus; species Neuroterus valhalla. Next base: position 6,982 of record WSXT02111146.1, read on the forward strand.
ATTTTTCACGATAATCCGGGAAGTCTTCATAATGGTTCCGTGAAACACTAAAAAAGAATCGTTTTCCTTCCCGAAATCGTTCCATATCCGACGCAGCAATCTAATAAATAATCAAACTTACGAATTTAGCATAAATGAGGGATTACGTTTGTTCGATTACGTTTGTTAAGGAGCACGATGTCGGGTCTCGCGTGTTGGAAAGGGGCTATTGTCGAGAAATCGTAGGTCCCATAGATTCGGCACTCCTTGTGCTCAACAATAGACTTGTTCCCCCTTGGAGAGTTCAGCAGAGCATGGTCGCGGCGAATGCATTAAAGAGCGATAAAGACGGTGGTAAAGCACTCACGAAGCAGCATTGCTGGGAACATCTTGACGTAATATGCTTCAATGGTATGCTAAGATGGAAATTACACTATCCTGACACGCAAAAAAAAACTCTCTGTTCCTAAATTAGGATCGGATGATTTGAGGAAAGCATACGTCGACTCATATGACAAGGATTGATCTTTTACAATTTTGTAAAAGTTGTCGTGCAACATCTCGTCTTCATGTTGTTTTCGTAACATTCCGACTCCCACCGTATCCATTTGTGCTTTTAGAAGTGAGGCATTTTGATGGAGTAATGCACTGTCCTCACTCCTAATGTTGAGGTTCAAGCGCAGGGTTTCAGCTGCCTGCTGCGCGGTTTTGTAAAGAATGCTCTTTCTCCACTCATTCCGAGAATCCTGACCATTGGTAGGAGAGGATCTCTTCCGTTCGCGATGATATAAACAGTATTCAAGATAATTCGGTTGTAAAAAAATATAAGGTTGAGAAGTCCACGTCCGTCTCCACGGCGTAAAATGCATGAGCGCAAAATGGACGAGTTGATGTAAAAGCTCCTGCGCCAAGAGATATCAAGGGCCCTGAGCTCGCTCTTCGTCCATGAAACCACCTCCAACGAATAGAGTACAACAGGGATAGCAAGCTTTGAGTTGCAGATATCTTGTTCAACCGCGACAGGTTTGACGACCAAATCCGTCGGAGCGGGTGTTTGTATCTGCTCTAGAAAACCTCCTTCACTGATGTTGTATGCTGAATGTGGCTCTCAGGCACACCAAGATATTTGTAGGTCTCTCCAGTGCTGAGGTGTCTGATAGCACTTCTGTCCACAAGCTCATGGTTCTTTTTCATACCTGTCATTCGCCAACATTTTAGATGAATCTTGGCACACTTATCCAACCTAAAGTCCATACTAATTCCTCATGTGTACCTCCAGACGATACTCCGAGCGTCTTCCAGATCACTCCATACAAGTCCAATTATGCAAAAAATCCTGTCATTCAGGAACGATGTAAAGATCTTATACACGTTTTCCAGACAAGTTATTGGCCTGCAGTAGAGATGCGGGCCAGATGTTGGTGTGTAGGAGTAAAGTTCTTCCACCAAAAGTTTCTGATACAATTTTCACCAGCAGCGAAGAAGTTCTTCGTGCGCCTTAATATTTTCTTAACCTCCTCAGCAGTGATTGCTGGTCATCCTCTCTTGAACTATCCCAATGTGTGATGATGGGTCCTCAAATCATGACCTAACTTTCGAACCCTTGCCGTGAAAGGCTGACCAGATTTTATGTCGTCAAACACAAACTGCATACGGGACGCGTTTTATCTTGCCTAGCCGATCTTTTGTTTACTTGATGCAAGCGTTTCTTGGTTTTTTCATCAATCGTTGATTTCAACCTTCGATTTATTTCAGCCAAAGCTCTCGCCACATCATAAGCTGAGCAAGTGATGGTCCAGAGCTCGGTCTCCTTCGAGAGTTCTTCTCGAAGGGTAGCATCCATTTCAGTCAGAACATTGGGCTTAGGAGGAACCTTAATGTTCATTTTTCTCCTTGCCCTACAATCGCGATCATCTCCCAAGGGAAGCCTTGTTTCAGCAGCTGGTCTCAATATCGCTTCCTGATTTTTGTCTGTGGCTTGTTCTTGCAGCTGTTTAGGAAGCGTTCCGCGTACACCTTTTGTTCGCGCAAGGTTAACGGCACGGTTCCTTAACACTTTCTGTGAAAGGTCTAGGAGCTGTAGGTGTTTTTGGCACCACAGAGTGTGCAGGCGCACCATGTCACCTCTGCGGTAAGGGACAATATTGACATCATAGCAACTGAGCAGGTCAGTATCGAGTTGATACGTCCATAAAGAACGTCGCGTCGATTGTTTTGCCGGTTTGTCATCGTGTTAGCATCTAATCCAGCATCCCGAATTTGGAAACGATCAGGAATATTGGATGAACAATTTTCGGATGCACTGCGCATTCGATCATTTTGAACCACATTCATACCTGGGTTAGGGTTTTGTGCTTCCATGGTCATTCCAAAGAGTAGCTAGGGACTGGATTGTTCACCGTCGCAGAGCCCCGCATGCAAGAGCAAGGCTGCATATGTATATCTTACACGTATCTAATACGTATCTAATTAGTATATAATCAGCGCCGGATTCACCAGAGGACACCGTGGTAGTGCACCAGGCCCCAGGGGGCCCCTGACCCCAGAAAAAATTGAACAAGTGCACATGCGTCACACAGCAAGTTCTATGAAATCTCAGAGAAAATTGATAATTTTTAGAAAATTTCGTAAAAAAATTTGCTTTATGATCCATATTTTAACACAGGTTCAATCCGTGATACAATACAGTGAAGATTCATTACGTCCATAATTGTAAAATACAGGAAAAAATAAAAACGTTAAAATTGAAAATAATTATGATTTATTTTCCAACTTTCTCGAAAATCGGGATTTTCTTCACTCTCAAGAGGGTCCTCCCGAGGTTTGAACCCAGGCCCCTAAAAATGTTAATCCGGCGCTTTATATAATGCGTTTGTTACTATGTTGTTAATATGTGCGGTAAAACGCAAAAACACGGAAGAAGTATTGAGTGGGTTCTCAAAGAATGTAGTGTAGAAGAAACGCTGTTTGACAAGAGTGAAAGAAATTTGCAGAGATGGTTCGGTCACGTTGAGAGAGAAGAGATGAAGAACGACTATCGAAGCAAGTGTATCTACGTAGGGTAAGTGGTAGCGCACCAAGTGGCACACCAAAGAAGAAATGGATAGAATGGGTGAATGAGAACCTCAAGAGGAGAAATATAGAGGGAAGTAGAAACACAAGAGTTTGCATCAAAAGATGCACAGGACGAGTGTATCGTTTTAAAGCAGAACCAGAATGGATTTACTTTTGCCGTTTATTGCTTCTATCAGGTCTTACCTCTCTTGTAGCCGAAGTATCCTCGCGTATATTCATGCTGCTTAACAATTCACCTAAAGCATCTGCCTACTAAAAATGCCGCGTCCAAGCGAAGCTCTTGAATTGGAAAGTTCAGTTCAGAAGTGAAATCAGTTTTTTTCAATTCGCAAAAACACGCGATGCATTCTAAGACTGATCTAATATCCATCCCTCATTCCTTCTACTAAACCTTCTTTGCTCAAAACTTCTCATGTCAATTCCACTCTCAAATCTTCCCAAAATCAATTATTTATTTCCCAGTGGTACAGCGGGGCTGGAACCAAACGAGTTGTGCTTCCCCAAAATTTATTTGGCTCAATGGTATAATAATCAAATATTGAAAATAACCATTTGTTCAGTTGAAGACCCTCACTTACTTGATTTCATCATTATTTTCTTCAACTTCCTCTATCCCTCCGCAGTTCATGTTAATCAACAACAAAGGACTGATTTATTCTCCCAAAGAATATTGAGAGGATGTTAATAACGAGGCGCACAAATTTAAAGTGATGAAACGAATTCCAATCAACAACGACTTCAGATATGGAAGGCAGCTGACGCGCATAGCTAGAGAGGGACTACGAAAACGGCACCCAGATTTCACAAATAAATCGGAAAATTTGAGAGCAACCGACCTGTCGATATGCCGAGCTGTTTAAACATATATATACGAAAAAAGCTAAAGCTCATAAGTATTTTGGGAAGTTTTGAAAGCACGAATCACATTACTACACTTGCTGCTTGTAATAAATGAAGCAATACACATACAAATATTGTTTTCTCAAAAATATAAGCTATCTTAGAGCCAAGCAATCACTTGAGCAGCAATGGACGTACTATACAGTTCAGGCAAAGTCAAAGTACTATATGGAAAAAGTATCGCAGTTTAGTCCTTATTGCACTCTTTTCCATCCAGCTGAGCTGCCTAATGGGTGTACTGTAACGAGCGATAAAAACT
>WSXT02111157.1:0-11193 GCA_011762715.2 Neuroterus valhalla
AAATTGAACTTATTCCAAATGGAAATTCCATAGTTGTAGTTAAAAATTCATTTGTTTGGTTAAATTCAAAATTTGAGTATTCATAATGTTACTATTCCATTTTTGGTGGAAAACAATTATTTTTACAGTTCAAAATTCAATTATTTTGTTAGAACATTCTTGAACAATGAACTATTTTGTTATAAATCTATTTTCTTTATCGCAAATTGTTTTTTTCATTCGTAATTTTAACTGTTCCGACTTTTGTAAAAAAATGATATTTTTTCGTGGAAAACTCGAGTATTTTTTTTTTAAATAATTTATTTTGCAATTCATGATCTGTTTTGTTGAAGGATGTTTAGAATGAAGGTCACTAATTGAAATAAATGTTCGCGTTTTGCGACAAATATGAATATGTTACTTGTAGTTGACCGAGAAAATTGAAAAACTTGACCGGGAAAAATTGGGAAATGATCGGGAATTGGAAATCGTCCGCCATATCGCCACCCTGATTATATTTTTTGTTTAAATTCATGGGATCCTGCTTTCTACTTCACGAATTGAGAAGAAATTAACCAGTACTTACACATTTTGTCGTCAAATTCAAGCAAATAGAAGATTTTATCACTTCTTTCAACATTCATTCAAATTGACACACTGCTCCAATTCTAGTTTATCGGAAAGCGAAATGCATGGGGATTTTTAAGTATTTCTCCTGGTTCGACCTCTTTTCCTGGGAACTTTCGAAATTTTCGTACCTCTGAAGAAACTAATTCAGAAAATGTTTACTAATAATTTTTTCTTTTTTTTGCAGAAGAGTACTCAGATCACCCGAACGAGGTGGTAAAGAACGAAGAGCTCACATACAACAGTGGAACTACAAGTATGCGACACGATCGGATGCAGCAGCTCTACTTGCTGACAGGGACACTTCTGGTCACCCTGCTTCTGCCCAATTTACTACGGTGAAGCGACTGCCGACCGAATTGAAGTGTCAAACCCCTTCTTCTGTGATTATCCTACGTTTAATTAATTTCCGCGATCGTTTGGACTTGCTCGATCGTGAAGATCGAGTCGCGGGTACGCGATTTTGAACACGCCAGCGATCGTTCTGTGAAAAGCGCGCGCCGCCCGGGTGGAATGGCGTCAAAAGAGGATGCGTCGAAAAAAACAAGAACAGGCCATATTACGATTAAACGAGAAATTTAATAAATAAAAGAACAAAAAACGAAAAATACTACTACTAGGCACTTCCATAGTACGCCCACTAATATCACTACTATGAAGCGGTAGTATATTGGTTGTCCTTCATTATCATTACGCTAATTCTAGGTATTTATTCAAAATACGAGATCGAGCGTTTTGCGTGCTAAGTATCCTCAAGCGACGACGGGTAAGACGACAAAATATTCAATTTAAATTATATAGGACGCCTCGAAACCACCACGTCGGCGCATGGCTCTTCCGCAAAAGACTGACAACGACTGAGGCGTGTGCATTCCATCCTCGTTCATATTCTTGATTTATCGTCCAAGTGGCAAAACCTTCGAGGATCAAACCTCGTTGACATTAGATAGTCCTTATGGCCTACCAAATTATTTTTTCCACTCGTATGTAAATGGATCGCAAATGTCAACTTTCTCCGAAGAGACTTATCCAATTTTTAAAAAACCCGAGATAAAACCTGATTAGTTTCTCTAAAATATGTTAAAGCAAAGTATAAAATTCTCATTCATTGTTCTCTCATAGTTAAAAGTCGACATCTGCTGTCCGAAATTCTCAAAAGACTGTAAATGTTAATAATAAATGTAGTAAGATTCGCAAAAGCGAGTAAGACTTTGTCGTCGAAGGGCCGTGCGCTCGACGCGCGGGTCGCGACATGATAATTAGCACGCGTGTAAATAAATTCCTATGAATATGTACAACAGGCTCTTGGTCCTGCGAAAAGAAAGCGTTATCGTTTAAAAAAGAGTGCGTATATATAGACAAATCTTATTAAAAAAAAAAAGCGAAAGAAACGCGAGAGAAGAGAAGGGTGCGTAAAACAAAAATTCATTGCGCCACATCGTCCACGTGATAGCCGTCGAATATCTTTTTCAAGGGCGAAAACGATTCGCTTTGGACGTTATACGCCGAGTCTTGACGTTAAGAATAATCGAATTCGAGCGGCAAGGATAAATATTACGAAATCCGCGACTGTCAATTTCGCAATATTTCTTTTTTCTTTTTGTGTTTCGAACGCGTGTGTGCGCCTGTGTAAAAACGAACGAGAGGATTAAGAATGAAAGTATAAGTCGAATGTGTGCCGAAAGCGAGACACTTGTATTATAGTTGTATCATACTGAACTCTATCTATAGATCTGTATTATATTTATTATCTATTATTATTGTAATGCGAATATTCACTCGATATATATAATTATTAGTGAAACATCAAATTTAATAGTGAATCAATTGCAATACGGCGAGGAACGGAACCCGCCGTTTTGACCTTTTTTATACTTGAAAACCAACGAGGCATTTACCTAGTTACTTTGCGAATTGGCCCTTCTGTTACTTTTCTCACTCTTTTGTTACTTATTTATTGCCGCCGATTCATACTTGTGTATGTTTGCATTACTTAACTCGCTTGTACGTATGAACTTCCATGAAGAATTCAAAAAGACACTTCAAAAAGACCTTCTTATAGTTAATTCGACAAGATATTCCTTTTGAGTTTGGACCCATCGATCTTCGTGATTGTGAATGCGTACGAGCGAATAATTCGCGAATAAAGTCATTAACTATTTGTTAAAAGGCCGTAAAAGTAGTCGTTACTGGAACAAATTACTGTAAATACGAATGTGTGAAATGACTTAGATGAATCCCTGCACGTTAAAGTTTTTCATAGTCAGTCATCTCGGTTTCATGTTCATGCACTCGTCTACCTGCGTCACAGTTACAAACACACAATAATCATATTTGATTTCTAAGAAGCAAACGCTGAACGAAAATGTGTTTCTTATACTATCGCAGTATTGTAAGTCTAAGTATTAGCTGCTTCTTGTCCCCAGTTTGTTTTTCAGAACATGTTATACACTTCTTCAGCGAGTAATAAATCATCATAAACGTTTCCGATTCCTGAACGCCTTCTAGTCATGTATTTTGTAAAGAGAGGGTCAAACTGCGACGCGATTTCTGGAAATCTGCAATAAGCAAACCAATCGATAATAATTAATCCAACTTGAGGGATGAAAATTATTTTGTATCTACTTAGTATTATAGAACGATTTTGTAGAAAGTCGGGTACCTTGTTTCGCACTTTTCTCATTTGTTATTAAAGACGAAAGCATAATATTCTCTCGATATTTTCCTGCATTTGATTATTATTTCATTTTCTTGACAAAAAAGCAGGGTTCCCGACTCTCTGTATTGAAGATAATATAATTTGTCTTTGATCACGTTGTATGACTTATTTTTCAAGGAATCGAAAATGTTTATGGGGTTTGGTTGCTCGCGTTACTGTAACCGAACTCACTAGTTGGTTTTTGTCAAATCCACGAAAAAAAGTTGTTAATTACACTCAGTAGCGAGACAGCAGAGGAACATGTGTGAATGCTCTTCATTCACACAGACGCTAGGTAAATACAGTATAACGATAACTCAAACTACTGATAGAAAATAGACAAGGTCATTCACTGCATTTTCTTTTTTATTTTACATCCATATCTCATCCGACGAGGCGTGGTGTATGCCATTCTTCGACAGCATTTTTCTATTTCCAAAACTTCAGTCTCGTGAATAACAGTGCGAATATAAGAAACTCTTAAACTTGTTTGTCTAGAGAGAAGTTAAAAGTATTTTTTCGCTTGAATCCCAGATTTTTTAATTCGCACCATTATTTACGAGTATGCTTTGCGTGCTCATTGTTGTAAATATTTTGTGAAATAATTCCGGATTAAGAGACGGTCCATAAACTAATTATTTTTAAAATGAAGGTAGAAAATATTGTGGCAAAGTCCACGCCTCGTTCCACAATTCCACATCCCAATTGCATTCCCCAACCATAATTCACGTTTTTTGTGATATTTTTGTTTTCAAATCCTGAATTTGGGTACGGAAAGCCAAGAGGGTAGATTGTCTACATGGTATATATAGGAAAAATCGTTTTCCACTGAATATACATATATTTTTCCTGGACAACGTTGGATATACCGCGGCACTCGAATCGTCAGTGCGCAAAAGAATTTAATGAGAAAGCAGAGGACTCGTAAATGATTTGTAAATAAAACGATGAATAATTATAAATCAAGCTATTAAATACATAATAGATACGAGATAGGTTTCTAATAACGATTTATTATAAAATTGAATGTACGTTGATGTCTAAGATTTTTAAAATGGAGCAAAGTGATTATTATTATATATGATTATTATTCGTAACATACAGTTGTACTAAGTAAATGAGAACGTCGAGTAAAGCCACACTTAGCCAGGTCATGAATTCTCTCACGTTGAATAATATTGTTTTATAACTGGTATCACACCACATTTGCGTTCATGATCACGGATTATGCGCGGCCCGCACTCATTCCATTTAAAATGTTCACTTCGTTTGATAACGTTTATTTATTCTACTAAAATACCTGAATCGCCTAATAAACAGCACGCTTTAATATTTTTTCCGGGTTTAGTGCTAAACTGGCTGATTCTGCGAATGCACTGATGTGTATTACAGATCACTTCCAGTTACTGAATATTTCAAAAAAATTAACTTTTGATTATATATTATTTTTTGAGAAAATAAGCAAGAAACATTAAAAGATTTTTTAGGTGTTAACCGGAAGCTTAACTACCCAATTCAGGTGTCAGCTTCTTTTTAATAATCTTGAATTCCTTATATTTTTTGAAATTTTTATGAATTCTATTCGATTCTTTTATATTCGCCTTGAATTCTTTTACATTTTTAATAACTTCTCTCTAAATCTTTGAATTAGTTAGAAGTGTATTATCGAACAGTTCAGGATGGTAGCGAGTAAGATGAGCGCTTTAAGTAGTCTTTCAAATATAATAAATTCAAAATGGTTTTATGGAATTCATAAAAGATTAAGTTCTTTCAAATTCAATTAAATTGTTGTTGATTCTTCGAATTCTTATTATTTCACTAGAATTTTCTGAATGCGTTCGAAATTATTTAATTCTTTGCATTTGCTTTATTTCCACTTAAATTAAATTGATTTTTTATATGCTTTGAATTCTTTCAATTTGCTTTAATTTCTTTATTTGTACTTTAAATTAGCTTTAATTCCAGTTAAATTTATATAGTTGGATCTTTTAATACTTTTAAATTCGCTTGAAATCTTCTGAATTCAGGAGTACCTCGAAATGACTAGTGGTTAACCCCTCAAAAATTTGTTGAATATTTTAACTTTTTTAATTAAGTTTTTAAAAAATTGCAATTTTTGTACCTGTATGGATCAAAAATTTTATTAATGAATCCATGCGATGAATATTTACATCAAAATTTGTCATGATTCTGAATTTCGTACATTAGAAAAACCGGATTCTGAATATTCTTATTTATACAGATTATGAACATTTAAACTAAACCTGTTTTCAATACGAAATCATCGGGAAACTATTGAATTTCTCTAAAGAATATGGAGTGAACACATATTTCAATTGAATTTCGATTATTTTTGCAAATTATTATAAAAATCAAAGATAAATATAAGAATTTAGTTCAATACACTTGGAAAATTATATTTAATCCAATTTCAATGCAGACAATTCATTGTTAATTCCTTTTCGAAAACAAGTATAATTTTGTCGACGTTTGGCGAATATTGTAGCTCGCATCTTCAGGACTGGCCTAAAACCAGTAGAATTTCTTCAAATCTGAAGAAAATCTCCCAATCTAGCAGCACTGCCTAAAACTGAAGTTTAAGGTTATGATGCTATATTATGTATGCTCTCAACGATGCCTGTGATTGGTCGAAGACCCCACTGTGGAGATTGGTCGAACCTGATTGGCCAATCAATTCTCCTTCAAAAAACCGAGAGGACGGAAAGACAAACGGATTGGTATTATCGGTATTATATCCATTGTCCCTAATCATGTTTCCAAGAAGACATAGAGAAGCAATCGAAATCTTAAAACACCTTAGCAACATGAATAGGGACAGGCATCGTTGAGAGCATATATATCATCATAACCTGAAACGCTGAAACCTCAGTTTTAGGCCAGTCCTGAAGATGCGAGTTGCAAAGTTCGCGAAACGTCGACAAAATTTCTAGTTTTGTACACGATCGAAACCCAAAATAACTTAATTTATCACAAGTATAATTGATTCTGTTTTGAATTAACCTTGAAATCAATGTGAATGTAATTGCATGAAATTAATCCTCCTTGAATAAGTTGAAATTGACTTTCAATTCACTTTACTTACAAATGAATTCAGTGAACTCAATATTGTATTTAGTTCAATGTGATCAAAATTTCTTTCAACATAATAACTTATATCAATTTTTTTCTAAAATTTTAGTGACTATAACTATAATTACTCTCCGTGTAATGTTTGCAAATTTAGAGGCACTCTTCCTGGGTTTATTGCAATCGTAGAATGCAGGCTGCGTATAATTCCGTAAACAGGGACTCCATAGAGTTTGCGTGTGCCCACGTAAGCACTTACATACAGTACATTATGTCGTTCATACAATACATACAATGCAAAGTAGCGTAGAGTTCATAAAAGTAGTCCATTGTAGCGAAATAGCGTTTAACGAGAAAAAAAAACAGGAAAAGACATAACCAACAAAAAAATTTTGCCGATAATGTTACACAATACGTTAATCAATTCTCATACAGACAGGCAGACGGACGTACTTCTCATAGTACACCACACTCATTCAAGTGGCAAAACAGAAGAAAAATGAAATTATTAATTGATATTATAATTATTTTAAAGAGTGCAACGTACACAATAATAACTATTTTTCAAGCTCAAAAGGCTTGGAAAATGACCGACGTTTAAGAAAATATTGTAGGTATATTGTACATGTATATCGATATAACAATTATATCGATAGAAACGAAAGTAAAACGCCGGCTGATATTATTGGTAGATTATGGGTTCGAAGTACCTTACATGAATTGTCTTTGTAAGTACAAAAGATATCTCGAGACACGAAGAATATATTTTACGAGTCCTCGTACATTCGTAAAATTGACACAGGTGGTAACTTCCCAGATGTCGCTCTTCAAATCATTTTGGATGGTTTGATTGGGTGAACGTTTTAGGCTTTTAGCCAAATAAGGGATGAAAATGTACATAAAATGCTGTTCCATTAAAAATTGACGAGTCGATTTATTATTTTTTGTACTGACAAGGCGAATGTCGCAAAAAACGCGTGATTGTAAAAATGCCATTTCTGAAAATTGGTTATATTTGTATTTTTTGAAGAGTCATAAGTGTGGAAAATCACAGTTGGTTTGTGTAAAGTTCTTTTTCAAATGAAAATTAAAGATATTTCATGAACCTGAAAAATGTATTTTTTTTTTAATCTAACAAGGGGACCTTCAGGCCGCCTAATTTTTGTTTTGATCGATACTCTCATCAATGATGGACACGTACTAGAGGTTTTCGGAGAAAAATCACGAAGGCGCAATTTTGGACCATTTTCGAGAAAAATGTATTTGAAGAATTGCGAGCAGATGGTCATTGAGCTAGCGAAATTGTATTTTCAAGCACCTGGTAGCTCACCTGGTGAAGCGTTTGGCTGATAGTCGCAAGGTTGCACACTCGATTCTCGCTGCCTGCACTTTTTTTGAAATGCGAACCTGTTTATTTATTCATTTCTTAATAATTATTAATAAAATGTTAATTTTTAATGATTGTTCAATCATTTTTGAAAATGAAAACTCTGTTTTAAATCTTGATTATTTCTCGTTTGGAAATGCGTGTATTTTCTTTTAAATTAATAATTATGAAATTATTTGCAGTACTTATATTTTTAATTTAAGTTAGGAAATAAGTGTTTCAAATGAAAATTGCAATGTTAAATACGAAATCAAAATATTTTACACAAAATACAGGAATAATAGTCAATTATCTTCTAAACATTTGTTAAATTACATTAACATTTATTCTGAAAAATTATTATATCATCAGGATTACGTAGTATCGCACGAACTAGAGTTATACTCGTCGTAGAAGCAAGGCGATACTACGTAATCCTGATGATACATATGTATAATAATTATTCAGAGTTTGCATTTAAAAAAACTGATTAAACAATCATTAGAAATTATAATTTTATCAATAATTATTGAGAAATGAATAAATAAACAGTTTTGCATATAAAAAAAAGTGCAGGCAGCGAGAATCGAGCGTGCAACCTTGCGACTATCAGCCAAACGCTTTACCAGGTGAGCTACCAGGTGCTTGCAAATACAATTACGCTAGCTCAATGACCATCCACTCGCGATTCTCCAAATGCATCACTGAGGAGAGCATCCACCAAAACAACAATTAGGCGACCTGAAGGTCCCCTTGTAAGTTGCATTTTTAACTTTAGGGCCGATTCCTATGCGTTGATTCTTTTACACATTTTTACTTGCAGACAAATATTTTTGAGTCATCCAAATATACAATGGAAAATTTAATTGTTTAAAACTTATTTGAATATTATAGTAGAATCTTTCCGTAAATTAATTTTTGAACATAAATAATATTCAATTTGTTGACAAAACATCGAATTTCCATCAATGAGTGATGTTATTTAATAATCGGCCTAATTTCAACAACATTAAATAAAATAATTCGGAATTCCCAGCTGAGTTATGATAGCAAATTATATCGGATTATATACGACAGTTTTAATACTTGCAATCACTTTGAAATGAGATCTTCAGCATTTAAACTCAGCTTTATCCAAGCCCTCCTGTTTCTATATTTAAAGAGCGACGTCGTGGGAAAACCAAGTCTCTGCAACGAACAAAAGAAAAGCGAAGGAATGAAACTATGAAAATGAGAACCTGTCGATTTCGTTAATTACTCACAAGTCTCACAATGGTTTTTAATATCGATTAAAAACTTCTGTGCCATTCACGAGGAAACGAATTCTTATGGATGGGGAAAAATTTCTTTTTATGACTTGGCAAGTTCCATGAGACAGTCGATAATTGTTAATAACAGTTATTACTGAACTCAACATTCCATATCCTTAAGCGCGAAAAGAATTGAATTCAAGCGATAAAAGCGCAAGCGCATTTCTGACTGTTTATTCTACTAGAAATGGATTTTTTTTTTAATTTATAAATTTCGTAGATTTCAAGACTGTGAATTGGAATTTTTTGTGCGTTGGCATAGATTGTAAATTAAGGGGAAAAATTACATCAAACAAAAAACTTATCAAGGACATAGGAGGATCCGTAGGAGTTGGTTGCTTACACCGAAAAAAGGCCTACACTCGTTTTGAATACACCGAGGCACCGAGTAGCAGAATGTAATCTTCACTCGTTCTTGTAATAATTGTTAAAGTGCATAAAAATATAAAAAAGAAGTGGTTTGATGGTACGTACATATGCAGCAAGTCTGAGGTCAATGCAAAGGTACAACGCGTGTTTACGTGTAGAAATTACCAATGGTGAATCGTTGTGAATAAGATAGACGAATTATTAGAACCCAGAGTTACGAAAAAATCGGATGATTATCGCGGATAGTGTAATTATGCGTTTAAACTAGAAACGAATCAGAATGCGTTCCAATCTCTTTCATTTCCCGGCGTTAAGCAGGCGTGCTTCGCGTGGCGCTATTGTTGTTATACGAAACGAACTCAAGACAGAATGGTATACAAGAATAAGAACAAGACCTAAAATGGGACATGATATTTTATAACTCAACTTTTGTACAGAATAAATAAATACTTGTACTGTGGACCAATATTTCTTTCATTTCATTTTTCCCAAAAGGGCAAATGATTGCATGAATGCAAATAATTTTAAGATGTAGATTTAAAGGATAAGTTTTTAATACCGTGCAGAACCTACTTTTAGGAAAATTTGGGATATATAGACTATTTACAGGCTGAAAGAGGAATTTGAACTCTGTTTTGAATTGCATAAAAGATATATTTATTTTACAGGAGTATCACAGAATTTGCTTAAAAGTATTAAAAGTAATGTCCTCACTTTGTAGTGAGGAAATCTGATATCTGGAAATTTACACTTACTTTTATTTCGAATTCATGCTATCAAAATTGTACCATTTTCAACCTATAAAAAATTCCACTGATTTTCCAGCCTATTTTCCTGGCCAACTCCAGCTATGAGATGACTCCCATCTGGTATAAATACTAGTGAGTTTGTACTGTACCGCAACGTCGAAGAGTTGTTTAACTGCCAGAGTTATAATAGAACCCGAACCGTTTTCAGAACCTGAAAAAGAATGTAATTTTGCATTAAAATATATTTTTTCCTCCACCTTTTCTTCTCATGAACAGAAAATGGTCGTTGTAGATTTTAGAACTTTCTTTAAAATTTATAATATCGTTTTTTAATTAAATTAAGTTAAATTCGTGCAATGTTGATTCCGTGAATTCGAACTTTATTATCGATTATTATCAACGCTTCAAGTTTAAATTGCACAATTTATTTTCGAAATTGGTACATTAACCACCCAAAAAAAATATCCTTCTTTTCTTACACATAAAACATTCTCCTTCTCTTTTCAATCTTACGGAATATTTAAACTAGGGTGGCGATTCGGCGGATGATTTCGATTTCCCGGTTCTTCCCGGTCAAATTGACAATTTTCCCGGTCCACTAGAAGTAACATATTCATATTTGTCGCAAAACCCCAACCTTTTTTCTAAATTCGTGAAGTTCATTCTAAACATCCTTTAACACAACAGATCAAACAATGCAAAATAAATCAATTTTGAAAAGAATACCCAAATTTTCCACAACAAAAAATAATTTTTTTTTACAATGAAGAAGATGAATTTTCTAATAAAAAAATAAATTTTTAACTAGAGTACTTCAATTTTCAACCATGCAGGTGAATATTCAAGCATAAAGATTAATTTTCAAGTAGAAAGAATAATTTTCCAAGAAAAATCTGCCCGCTTCGAGGGAAAATTCTTATCGCGCGCAACTCGCTTCGCTCGCAAGTTTGAGCGCGCCTAGGGCGCGCGTCTTTCGGATCTCGCGCTTCGCGCTCGATGGTGATCTCA
>WSXT02111179.1:0-11193 GCA_011762715.2 Neuroterus valhalla
TGTGAAAAAAATGTTTTTTTTTTCAATGTACAGAATTGATGGAGAGATCCAGCTGTTTTTCGAAATGTTATCGATGTTTATGACATTTTAAATTTGGAAGAAAAAAATTTCATTCTGGAAGATGTCGGATTACAAGATTTTTCAGCCTTCTTTCATTGAAATAAATGGGAAGATGTATCCAAGAATAGGGAAGTATAGAGTAAAACTGAATGGAAGGAGAAGTGTGACACTACAAACGGAATATTTTGGATACTCACGGGCTGTCTTGAGGATTTTTGCTTATTAGGTGTTTTCAGAATGAGGTGTATGAATCTTCTGATGGGTTTTCCATAATGCATCTGTGAAACTCTTTATCTGGAGTGATTGCTAGAGAGATAGATCAGCGACCCATGTCAGAGCGGTAACGTGGGATGAGTGTATTGTTTGAATGGAAGATTTTTTAGTCTTCACTATAAGATGATTTTCGTAGTTAGAAATAGTTTCTAATCTACAGCTAATGATACTTTATATTCTAAGGCTGTGTGTAGCGTTTGGATAATGAAAATATTGGTAGAAGATATTTTACCTGAAAAAAATTAGCAAAAAAGCGAGATACTCATACGTTTTAGACGGTTTTTCCTTATGAATATGGCTTCGTTCAATTTCCTTCGGAAGCTGCTTTCACATATCTGATAAAATATATAAGGGACTCTCGTATATAATCTATGATAATTATATAATTATTCTATAAATGAAACTCCCATAAGTATTCTCAAATAATTTATTTAACATGTACGAAATAATTTAGGCATAAATTAGAGAGGAAGGATTCTTATAAATACTATAACTAACAGTCGAGTTGTTCCGATTCAAACCAGGTGGAACCGATTTCGGAACAATGAGAACATCTTTCTGATTCGAAATTCGAATTCCGGATTTGAGTTAGTTATTTTCTTTGGTGACTGGCACCTGAGCGGAATAGGCCAACGATTGTGCGTCAAGTTTCGCGGCTTCATCAAAACTCCTCTTGTAGTAACCCTGGGGTTGAGCAGAGGCACTTGCACTCCATGCTTGAGGAGCTTGAGAGTCCCAGCTGGGTTGGGAGTTTTTGCTGAAGAGGCTTCCTGCGCCACTGAGTCCGCTACCACCAGCGCCGAAAAATTTCTGGAAAAGCAGGACTCCAGCGAGGAGGAATGCAATTTTGCTTACTACGACGGCCTTGACGACGAGAAGACCTAATCCTCCAAGAAGAATTGGCACCAGGGCGAAGAGCTTGATTCCAGCAGCAATCATGATAGGAAGCATCATCTTCTTCATCTTTCCACCGCTGCCACCACCTCCACGACGAGCTGTAGAGAAGATATCTGTTAATTGACAAAGTGAAGTGAGCATCTTGTCTGATTATTACATAAAAATCGTATTTGGGTTGTAACAGATGGACGGGTATCAAGTTTCAAAATTGGTTATGTGAGCTAAGTCCTAGGACTTGGGCCATTAACTCGTTGGAACTGTACATTTTCGAGAATAATCGAAAAATCAAGGATCTAAATATCTGAGATAAATTCTCTTCCTTCATTTTTTTGACGAAGCTATTATCGCCGTTTCAAGTTGCTAATTCTTCAGGTAAGGAACATTTACTCCAGAAGTCATGGAAGGATTGCAGGTTGAGAAGATCAAATTCTTGATAAAGAGGAGGTGACTCAACGACTTTCACTGGGTAGGTTTGGCAAGGGAAAGCTAACTGACCCCGATTCGATCAGATATTAAAAATAGGTAAAGTGCAGGAGACACGTGGATAGGCTTTATTGAAGAAAGTGAAAAGGCATCACCCTCGAGAAGGAGTTCGACCGAAACGGGTTCGACGGATAAGATAGGATGTAGGCGGTGAAAGGCGCGGTCGGTATTCTCTTTTCATGTGACGTATCTTTGACGTCAATTCGCAGGATGCATTCGCCGGAGGAGTAAAAGAGGATTGTGTAATGGGAGTTGCCTCTTAATGATAAAAAAACTCAGACTGTGAATGAACTGAGGAAAAAAGTTACAAATGAGGATCGTCTCGGGGAATAATACTGTTACGTAGATTAATTTCTCTTGTGATGTCACTTCATTCAGGAAGCGTAATCAAGAATTCATGGCCAAATGCTACTTTTATGAGTATTTCATGAAAGTTAACATTTCTTGAGCATAAAAATGTTTCTCTTCACTCTTCATGAATTTCGAAAAAATCTTTGTCAACATTTTACTTTTCAAAAAGCAAAAAAAAAGTTATTTCTTTAATTTTCCTGAAAAAGTTCAATTACCTTCAGAAATGGCACGAGAAATTGATCCTTCGGGCATGCTGAATTTCAAAGAGTGAGTTTTGAAGAAGCTCATTGCAGACTCGAAGAGCATAGATGCCAATTTCATGGTTCTGTCAGTTGCATCACGGGGGAGTTCGTTCAAGATTTCGGATTCTGAGACAAGAGACTTTCCACTTCGATCTACTGGAACTGAAATAAATATGTATTATTAGGCAGGCATTATTAAATATAGCGAAGAATCTCCAGAATGAAGAATGAAGGTTTTTTAATGTAATACATCTTTCAGGCCTAAGTGATCCTCTAATAAGCTGGTAACCCTTCCCAGTATTCTGATCAAGAATTCAAATTTATTCAGCATTCCATGTATGGTTACAGAACCGGCTTCATGTCATATTTATCTCATATTTTCAAGATCCAAAAGGGAATTCCTGACCCAAACCCCGGTAAAAGTATCAAATTATAAATTCAATCATCACGTGACTCTTTCCAGTTATTCTCGAAATCTAACGTTCAAGAGTCCCGTTATATGTAAACAATCATTTTTTGCTTGAAAGATGGATGTAATTTAAAAATATTTCTAATACAAAAGGTCTTCATCGATTCGTTGAATCGTAAAGCTGTTTAACATGACTTTTACTATTGGGAATGTGAGACAACACCGCAAAAGAATGTGCCCATACTAAATAAATGAAATGTGACTTATGATCAGGTACAAATGAACGGTGTATTACTGGTGTATCTAAAGCGTTTGTATTCCAGAGCCGTCTATAATTTTTATTCAATGTAAATGAATATGAATATGCTAACTGGAATTTTGACTTTCAAAAATTTCATGATTGTTTGCTTATCCTCAATCAGTTGCAATTGGGATCCACACCCTTTGGACAAATACATAATGTATTATTCAAACTTGTATAATTTATTCTGAATTCGAATATTGTTTGCTCCGATTTTCCAAATTATTTTCAGAGATTCAAAATTGTTTCACGCGTCGGTTGAAATAATGTTCGAACTTCACAGAAGTTAATCTTGAAGTCTAAATTAATCTTTATTTCAATATGTTCTAGTGGGAGAACAGAAAATAACATATTATGAGCAAAATGGTACGTGCTTTTCAAGTCACTGGTGGAAGTAGAAGAAGAAAGAAGGAAATTTAAAAAAGGCAGAATGAAGAATGAAAACTAATTTTTAGATTTGACGAAATGATCATTTATCTAAGAAGGGTATTTTCGAAATCCTTTCGTAACTTTATTTACGGTCTCTTTTGGATTGGAAAATCTGGTCACATTGGCAATGTAGTGTCACTCTAATCAACATAGTTATTTTAAATAGACAAGCATATTTTACAAATTCAATTTTATTCAAAACCATACTAATGAAAATTAGTTAATTTCTCACGTCCCGATTGAAAAAACTTCACTAAACAAAAAGTTGTTCTATTAGTACTTTTCATCATACTGAAAAAACCTATCAAGAGGACTCAAGATAAAGAAGGTAAAAAGTCCATTTCTCTAAAATAAATAATGTCAAGGGTTGTCATTTTTTTCTACCAAATTGTAAAAAATATTTGCACTACAAAATTATGCGGAATATTTGATCGAGACATTTTTTTTGGTAATAACTTCCGAATGATTGAAAGAGTTTATATTTATGTTAAGGCAATTTGATGATTAATAAATTTTGTTTGAAGGAAATGTTTACATTGTATTTAGTTCCTATTTTTAGTAAAAATAAGTCTCCAATGGAAAATATATTGATTATTTTCATTTGCCATTCACATCAGTTAAATATTCGAATCCAAATTTCAACCATTATATTGGAGCTTTCTGATTCGTACCTTCGAAGATTACAAAGATGAAACCCCTTATATTAACAAGGGAAAAAAATGATGTATAGCTTGGATACTGATTTTTCAAATATTCTGAACAAGCGATTTCAATTATATCTTTAAATGCCGTTATCCGAATAATTCAAATACAAAGAATGAGAAAAATCAATATGATACAATATATCGTCTATTTACTTCCAAACCTGAATATATAAATTATCATTTAGATTGAATTAATTTAAAGTCAAAGATGTTCCACAAATAAAAGATGCAGTTTTTTAAAATTTAAACTTCATCTTTTTCTGACCTTGTTGATAAAATATCGAAGTCCACAATTCAATATTTCGCTCACGGAATAGGTTAAATTGCATATTGTATATTGTTTTATTCACTGTTAATTTGCCAAACCTCCACAAATCCTCACAAGACTTACCATCAGCTTCCTTGACGAAGGTAATTCCATCAAAGATTTGAATGTCGCTGGACCTTGCAGCCCTCGAAAGGGAATTGGCAGCCTTAATTGCAAGGCAACTGAAGAAGTCGTCGTCTGTTTCTAGGCAATCCAAATTCTTAACACCCTGAACAACACCAGCTTCCGGTGCCGGAAGGGCAGCGGCCGCCGCGACTACGAGTCCGATAATGAAAAACTTGTACATCTTGTACTTTTAACTCGAAATGGTACACCGAGAGAAACTGACACGCCAAGATCGTTCGGAAAATTTCGGAGCTGTGTGACCTGACCATGGCTGGAGCTTCAATCTTTATAGGTATTCCAGGGTTCCAAGGCCCCCACTTCTTTTCACGTGTGACAAACGCACACGTACACGCATCATCGGTACACTCATCTCCGCGCATCCACTCAGCCTAAGACACCTCCCCACATAACTTTCTTCGATAATTTTTTAAACAAACGATTTGGCGTGGCGTCTCGATTGGGCGGTTCCTTTCTGCCCCTGCTTGACTCTCTAGTCGAGATTAGGATAATCTGGGGTCTAGTATTTGGGTCACAAGGGGAAGGTATTTTTTCGAATGTCATTTGGAATTTGTCAGCCACGCCAGTAAACCGAGATCGTTAGTTTCCGAATTGGAATCTTGCTTGGTGGTTTAGATTATACTTTAAGGACGTAATCTCTAGTGAATTTTACACCAGTGACGTTGTCTGAAATCTTGCATATCATGGCTGCCCTGCCCTTTTGTTGATTCTATCGTTAATATTGTGTTAAGGAAGATTCATGTAGACTCATTTATGCATCTTCATAAGAAAATTCAGCAGTTTTGTATCCTTATGATATAATATAAGAAAATTGAGGCATTCCAAAGATCACCAATGTACCACAACTGTCCGAGTTCAACAAATTGTGGATTCAAGTGTACTTTTTAACAAGACCTAATGCAGCATGGATAGCAGATGTACAATTGCGTTGATCAGATTTGATTCATAGGAGATAAGAGTACATTAATTCGATGCTCAAAGAATACTTAAGATTGTGATTAATGGGATCTCAGTTGAAAAAATCTGACACAGCGTCAGGTCTTGTTCTTCGTCAAACACGGTGAACACCTATACTTGGTAGACAACCATATTCTTTGTTATCTCCTCCATCATTCGTAGATTTCATCAGTCCGTCCAATCAAATTTCATTTTCCAAATATAATATTTTGTTATTTGAAATAAAATAACAAAGAAAAAGTCTACGAATTTGAAGAATACACAAAAATGAATCATCCTATCTGAGGAAGAAGTCACCTAATCTCATATGTCCTATTGTTCTCTTTGATAGATACAGCACACCCTCATCCTTTATCAACCGCAACCGCCAAGTTTATTTCAAAGCTTGTCAGAAGTACCACAAAGTAATTAAGAGAAGTCTTGACGTCCCTCTTCATGTGAGACTATCTTCTAACTTATTTGACCTATAGCTATTGAGCCTAAGCGAACAGACCTTGGTAATGACCGAAGTAAAACCACATCACGTATTCCGTCACAATATTGCTTGTTCTTTTGAAAAAGTATCAGGTAGCCGAGTTTTTTCTCATCGTTGTTTAGTCACGGGATAAAAGTGTCTTCTCCTTGTCAAAACAGTTGCTAGGATAAGTAAATCTCTGCTTAACTTAAACGTAAAGGGGAAGATCGCAAGATATTGGATGTACCACACGTCGATAGAGGTTCTTGCGAATTCGTTTGCGTTATGCATATATACGAGGAGCATAGTCGTTTACTCAGGCATTTTTAATTTAAGGCCGCACCTGTCGTGGTCGACTCTCGACAATATTTTCTATAGACTAGTGACAGAATAGGTACAGTGTGCACAGCATTGTCGAAGGCTCTAAGAAGCTGCTAGCTTAAGGTGCTACCATGTTTTATTTTTAAATTTTTCTGCTTTTTTTCTTTTGTCGAAGATAGAGTTTAACATGGAATCATCAAATCAGGGTTGTGATGAGTAGACTAGAAGACTTTTGGGCCTCAATATCAATTTCTATTTCCAAAATCGTTTTTTTTGTCAATCAAATTTTTGCAATCGGTTGGATGCATCAGAGGAGATTGCCTTGACCCAGAGAGCATAACCGGTAAGTTGTGAACCCCAGGATTACATGCCAGACTGGTTTTCTTATATCATCAAGCACGCCTTTCTTACCTTCCATCTCATTCTAATTAACCTGTCTAGCTTTGTAATTAAGGTAGTCTATTTCTCAGCCTAGACTTGATTCACGTTCCATGTTCAGAAAGTTCGGTTGTTATGTCTTTAGCCGATCAGTTTTTGGATCCAACTGCAATTGGCATGGATTATAATACCAGTAATTTTCGCACTGATCCAAAATTTGTTTTTTGGGTATATTAACATTTATGCATTTTAAAGTAACTCAAAGCTCTAATAATCTTTCAAGCTTGCGAATCCGTAAAAAAGTTTGCATCTCCCTTAAGTATTACATTTTTTTAAAAATATTTCGGAGTGTTTTAGTGGATACTTATTATAATTGTACTATTTTTTAAATTTCTGAAGCATATTAAAAGTTTTGAAAATTATGCAGAAAATACAATGAGGATCAAAAATATTGCTGAAAAAATAATTTTAATTCGTGTTTTTTATGAATTGCGAAGAACTTCTTATGACACAGTTAATAACTTGTTCAAACTTTTTCATTCCATTATCAGGATCAAATTACATAAAATACGCATTTTGAACTTGGAGATATATTTTTGAAAAGTCAAAAGTATGCAATCAATTTAATTAAATCTGCTGTCCAACAGAAAAACCTAGTAAGCGACATCTTATTTTCCCAGATTATTTTTGGGGAAATGGAACAACAAATTGGAATTAGAAACATGTGAAAATTAAAATTGCACACCTTATTTATAGTTCGAACAATGATTTATCTTTCATTTATACAATACCTCCTTATAAAATGGAATTAATGTCCATCGTCATACGGTTATTCATCGAAGAATTTTAATGTCTTTCAACCTACTTCACAGAAAATATATTCAAATGGAGAAATTGAATTAAGATTCTTTCTTATGTTCTGAAATGGAACTCTAATGAGGAGTTTCTTAGAATTAGGAAAAAATTTTGATTTTTGAAAAATAGGAACGTTAAAATTTGAACAAGAACACATGAAACTACTCCTATTCAAAATTACATTCCAAAAGTCCAATGACGGAAGAGTGATAAGAAAGAATCAAAATAATAAGTATCCAAGCAGATAATTATCTGCAAAAATAGATACATTTTGTTTATTCCATATACTTTGTTATTGTCTATTACAAAGTGGGAATTTCATAAGTCTCTAATGTTATTTTGTAAGCAATGGTAAAAATTAAAAAACTAACTTCTCAGTTATAAACAAACTAATCGGTTAAAACTTAAAGAATGGTTGAACTTAAAGTTCAGTTGTTAAAGCTAGATAATAAAAATGAAAAATGTAACCTTTTTATGAACAACAGAGAACTTGGATATCTTTGTTTAAACATTATTATGCTATATTTCCATGAGAATGCCTGTTATTTATGTTAATATCCACACATAGAATAAATAGGAATGAAGGATGAACAAGAGTTAATAATAGTATAATTCCAGTAAATTTAATCTTAAGGTAAGGGTAGAATATAATGTTGACACCTAATACTTTGGAAAGTTTTATGACCTTTGAAGAATATCCTATCAAATATATACTATCATTATGAAAATGTAACCTATAACTTAAGATTCTAACATGCCTACTAAAATCTAAATATAAAGGTAGGCGATGATCGAGAACATCGATCCATCGATTTGGAGATCAATCAACTGTTCCTGGTGAGTCATCATTGGAGTAAGAGTTGAATTTTTCTTTCTTCTTTTGTTTAGCTGCAGTCCATATGAAGTGTCTCTGTAAACGTATAATAAAAATAATTAAGAATTATCTTTTGTTAAGCTTCTCCGGCTTTAACGAATATATTCTCATCGCGTGTCTCGTGGTGCACACTCGATCAAAATTTGTTCGAAACGGTTAGTACAGTCAATCTGTCACAAAAAGGTCGCTTTTGGAAAAAAAACCATAAAACTTTTCTTTGCGGAAATCGCTAGAAGAGCATTCAAAAATCTTAAAGTGTAAAATGCGGAGTCGTTCAGGGGCGGCTCTTTGAGAAAACTCAAAAAGTTTTTGGATTTGATATATCTCGGAAATGGTAGGTTTTTGGGAAAATTTGTAAAGACAAAAATGTTGGGGGCAATGTTTTCTACAACTTTTCTTATTGGGTCGACATGCTGCGATGTTGCACGCTCAACAACAATTATTAGCACTTTTTGCACAGCCCGTATGATATAAAATTTTAAAAACCTTCTTAAATCACGTGCAATACTGAATTCAGCATAGTTTTGGAAAAAATTAATAATAATAAATATTAACTTATAATAACAATTTAGCATGATTAGGAATAATTCGAAAATCCTGCTAACAAATAAATGATTTATTCAGTCTGAAGTAATGATCTATTATGTACCTACACTAACGTCGCCCTCATCAGAATCAATGGGAAATCTACGGTGACAAGTTTGTCAAGGTATAACTCGTGAACGGTAAGTTGGACAAGAAATATTTTTGCATAAATTTTATAGTTTTTTTTTTAGACAAACAACTTTCTTTTTGGCAGTTTTGCGATGAAAAATGTTTTTCTGTGCTAAAAAGCGAAAAAACGCTTTTTTTGGTACTTTAGCGCCATCGATTAATTGAAAGTTTCATCGAAGCATGTCAACTCAATAGAAAATGTTGTAGAAAACATTGTCGTTAAAATTTTTTGTTTTTGCAAATTTGCCCAAAAACCTACCGTTTCCCAGATATATCAAATCTAAAAATTTTCTGAGTTTTCTCAGAAACCCGCACCTGAACGATCTCGCATTTTTAAGGTTGAGCTTTTTGGATGCTCTTCTACCGATTTCCGCAAAAAATTTTTTGAGGTATTTCTTTCCACAAAATTGTACAGATTGACTGTACTACGCAGAGAAATTTAATTTTTCAACGTCTTATTTTATTTTTTTCCGATTGAAAAAAAGCGTTCAATCGGAAATATGATAACAAACTCATAGATATTTTTTCATTTTTCATATGGTTTTTTATGAATGAAGCAAAAAGATTTGTCCTATCAAAAAGTAAATTTCACTAAATTCGTAGATCTTTCTTTGGTGCACAATTTTTGTTGGCTTATATTTTCCGCATCTTGCATAGTTTAACCAAAAATGAAACTTTATATTTTTCGTTATATTTTATGTGACCAAAATTTGAATTTTCGATTTTTTGAGAAAAGTTGTAAAGATCATCCTGGAGGGCTCTAAAAAAGATACTTTTTTTCTGTTAACTTTTTTTCATACCTAGCGTTGTTTGCCTGGAAATTCCCATCTTTGTTTATATTCTTGAATTTCGGAAATGCCACAACTCTGACAATTTTGGTTTTCATAAAGAAAAATCATGGGGATAAATTGTTCCACTCATCACTTACTACGGAGAGCCATTCTTACAATTTTTGAGTCTTGAAAAAAATGGTCTCAAAAATTTTCAAAACGCTCTAACTTTTTGAATTTTCATCTAAAATAGCTGGATAATGAACTTGACTTCCAGTTTCTGACACTCAAAAAGAGTGCACCAAAGGACAACGAAATAGATTAGTTTTTTCAAGTTACGTGCTAACAAACAGACATGCATACAGACATACAGACAGACACATTTGCAAAAACATGTTTTTTGGGTTCAGGGAGTCTCAACACGTGGACATTTGATTAAATAGGGTGGGGGGGGGAGGGGATTTTACACAAATCTAATACCTTCTCTGATGAAAATGTAAAAATGCAGGATTCTATGACCAAATCACCTATCCGAATATCTTATATTTTAGCCAAAATTCTGATTTCTTTTTCATGCATTGCTTCCCAAATCGATTATTCAATTTTTATGACGCTCAAGATAAATCATCAAGGTGAAAATTTGAATGATGCGTACCTTTAACCAAGTGAAACCTTACGTCCAAATGTGTGTGTAACCGGGTGTGCTTCTTTGTGCTCCATTGACGGATCTATTTAAATATTTAACAGCGCCTCTTTAGTATGACATCTACTTAACGGTATCCTTTCTTTGTTGTTGGAATTAATGTTACTGCCATTGTCTTATTTTTATTATAACTTCTTTTTTGTGATTAAGCGCCCCCCCCCCAATCTTTGGAATTCACTTCCGATTTTGAATATGACCCCCATAATTGAAATCCGGTTTCATTCGCAATTCACTGTGCTGACAAATCATGGAAGCATTCCTCGGCAGAGTCTGGTTGGATACACCGAGACTTAGAAAATGGAAAGTGTCCCGAAAACTTCACATCCATTTATCGAGAGAGAAAACGAGAATGCACACACCTTCTTGAAAACTGGCGCGTGTTAATCGGAGAAAATTTCTTCGCTGCTCATTTCAAAATACAATGTTCCTATATATTGTTCACAAACAACTTCACAGTATAGTCCTAATTAAAAACTTGAAGTTTATGCAAGGAGAAAAAAGTCCGGCCGCTGTGGCTGGAAAGTCCTGCCATTATAGCATGATTTGCCCAGTCGGCAGATAACCGCG
>WSXT02111190.1:9489-25370 GCA_011762715.2 Neuroterus valhalla
TGATTGATTATCGATTGAAGATTGTTTGATGAAAAATTGGTGATGATGATCGATGATGATGATTGATGACGATTGATGATAATGACTGATGATAATGATGATCGGTGATGATGATGTTGATGATAATGCCACCAGGAGAAGATTTTCCCATCGATTATTTAGTGCCCCCACTTCGTTTGGGCAGTAAAGGCACCCTTGCCAGAATCTCCTTATTCGGTCAGTAATCCCACTCACGAGAAAAAACTGTTCCTCTAACCCCTTCTTACAGAATGCACTATTCTATTACAATGAATCATCGTAGAGGCATCAAATCTATCGTTAAGTCATGCTATGTTTATTCTTTTATATTTTTGAACAAATCTTATGGCTTCCCACCTCAACTTAGTATGCTCCTTTTTCTTTTAGACAGAAGAGAATCTAGACAGATGTAGTCTGATAAATATAAAAATCTCTACTGATAATTGATGTTCAATTTGCTCTCCTCATAAGTTATTCAAGATCAAGCATATCATTGCTTAGGCTGTCCGAGATCCACTTTCCCCAACCAGGAAAATATTGGGAATTCCCTTCCAAAATTAATACATCTTCACTCAAAACTGATAATATGTTACCTTCTCCGATAAGTAATTTGATTTCGGCTATTTCATCTCACTAGCGATTCAGATTTACCTTTATTTAATCAGTATAAGAGATCGAGAATTATCTGCCAGAATGACAATTCGAATAATGAATATCTCATTTAAAAATTGATACTGATACTAAGTCTGTACTAAAAATCGATATTAAGTGCGCTTTCGTAATAAGTTATTCAATATCCCATATATTATTGCACTGGCTCTTCAGGACCCACTCTCCTCAATCAGAAAAAGACTGAGAATTTGAATTAGTTCAGGGAATGAAGACACAAGTTCAACTATGTCGATCCTTTCATTCAGTATATTTCATTTATTATTCTTTGAAATTTTTTATTATATCCTGTTTTCCTTTCTTCTTTGAGAGGAAGAGGAATCCAATCCAGACGATGAGCCTTTGAGAGGATGAGGATCTGGACGTGGGTGCCATGTGGGCATGGTGCACTTTTACCACCGCATATGGCACTTGAAGGCTATTTTTATTACTTAATAATCCCTCCAAAGAAGGAGAAGGACATGAACATGGCAAAATGCGAAGTCTCGAATTACGACGCTCAGGGCCGGCTTCAACATTAGGGCTCCTTAGCTCTAGGTGAACACGATGAGAAAAACGTACAAATTCGTCTCAAAAGAGACTAGAATCCAGAATTCTTGATCAAATTCAATCTTTTTTCTTCAAAAGTACTGTCATTGTAAAGTACTTTTAGTAAAGAAGGGAATTATGCCAGACACTTTTTCGGAATTTCATATACTGTACTTATGTGTAAACAAAGAAACTGATGAAAATTGTCACTATCACAATTTCATTTCTTAGATTTTCTGAGAAAATCAATGTAAACTTGAGATCACACAAAATCAGTTCAACTCAAATATGAATTTTCAACCCACATGATGAATCTTCAGCTACTGCTACATATTAGACGAAGGAGTAAATTCTCAACAGAATTTTCAAATTCCTTACCACAGATATCCATTTTCAACTTGCATGATGAATCTTTGAACAAGCAAAAACTAATTTTCAACAAATTAGTTGAACTGCCGACCGCCCAGTCAAATTTTAAACTGAAAGGATCAATAATCAATACGTTCTTTCCCACTAGTTCTCGAACACCCCGAGTGTATGAACGTTAGATTTATTATAAAAAAATAGAGATATAAAAGGCAATGAAATGAGAACTTATTTGATAAAAGGGAAAGTGGCTAGGGGAGAGCGGGGATTTATTTCCTCTTTTCAATAATAGGGGATTTGCGACCATAGGATTTATATATGGTTCGCTTGGGGCAAAAACGTTTGAATTTGCATCAAATTTATTTTATGAATATGGCTATAAGAAGTGAAAATAAATATTATAATGATGATAAATCTATTCCATGGTGCTAACATGCATGCATAACATCCGTTCGCGAGATACTGTTCGGGGTTGTTGCGACTCAAGGTCACGGTGTCGAAGTGTCACGGTGTACTCACTCTCCACCAAAATCTCACGAGCTACGACAATTTTCTCTTTGCTTATCTCTTTTCTTAGCCTTCCTACCCTCCCTTTACTACTAAAATCATGAATGAATATCTAATAATGATAAATCTATCCTATGGTCGTACAATGTATGCTGTTTTTTGATAAGAACTGCGAGGGACTAGGTGTTCGCAATTTATCGTTTGGGGTTGGTGCGACCGATGGTCGCGCTGTCCTTCTAGTGTACCGATTTCTTGAAAGCTAGGTAAAGGAGAACATGGAGAGCTTGAACTACGAGAGGACGTAGACTTGTACTATCTTCTAGTAATAGTAACAGTTGAAACGTTAAAGAGAGATGAACGGAAACAGCAAAAGAAAAAGAGCAGGAGAAAAACTAAAGAAAGGTAACTAGACATGAGGAGGAATAGGAAACTTTAGAGAGAAGGTAAAGGTGGTAAAAACGAGAAAGAAAAATCTAAGTGTAGGTACCGAAATAGTGATAGGAGAAGTAGGGAAATTTAGTAAAGGATACAGTCAAGAGAGAAGTAAGTAGAGGGGGGGGGGAGGGTAGATGGAGAGAAGGAATGTTAGGAGAACAAAAAAAGTGAGGGCAAAGTTGAGATCATGAAGAAATAGGTAGCGTAGTCATAGAAAGAAGTGTATCGAAAAAAAATTGCATGGAATCGTCATTAGGATTAGGGGAGGAAATAACAAAAAGAGGAAAAAAAAAAAGGTACGGAAGGGAGAAAAGCGGCCCGCAACCTACAAATCTAACAGGATTGAAGGGAAGATATGGGGAGGATAGGTGATATTTATCTCATATATGGTTTTATAAATAGGAGGATTGGTAGAAATAAAGAGAGAGGGGAAGGAGTGCATGACAGCAATTTTTGTACGTTTCAGAGGAGTGTTTGATACAATGGATGAGACAAAGGTAGATAGAAATATGAAAAAAGGGCGTAGAAAGAATTGCTCAAGGAAAAAAGTAGCAAAAATTCCTAGGAAAGATAAACAGTAAATTGATACGGATGAAAAGAACATTATGAGGCTTAGAAAGGAGTGAGAGAAAGAGATGAATAGGATGTTAGAAATTCAAAGGAAGTGAGGGAACTCAAGTGCTTCAGTATATAACAAATGAAGAACATAAGAACATGATGCGTAGATAAGGAGAAAGATCAAGACAGCGGCGAGAGTAACCAAACAGATATAGGGAATGGAAAAAGAAGGTTTAAAAAAAGATTGGATGAAGTGCATGAGGTTGGTGGTTGAGTTAGAGAATCGTAGTATAGAGAACTCCGGATCATATGATAAAAACAGATGCTTGGAGGGATCAATTTAAAACAAGTTCAAGGAAGAGGGCGTGAAAATTCGAAGAGAGACTAAAAGTAGAGAGGATTGGGAGTTAGAAAAAAAGTACCACAAGCAGATGGGATTAAGGGATAGGGGAAATAGGAAATATATAATATGATGAATTTTGATAAAGAGGGAAAGGCAGGTATTGAATGGATGATGGTAAGGAAATCGAGGTTAAATGAGAGGAATATGGTGACAAAAAAATTTCCGAATTATATGTGAATAGGGAAAGAGAAGATATGAAGATGGAAAGTAGAAGATATGAATACAATGTAATATTTGCATGATAGGTAAGGGGGAGATACCGTTAAGAAAATTTTATGTGTGAATGAACTGATAGAGGAATGGACGGAGGAGGTAAAAGAGGCTTGAAGTGTTGAAGGAGATAAATAGAGGAGTGTAAGAGGAGGAGAAAGAGAGAGAAAAAGGATTCAACCCTGCGAAAGAAAGGAGGAGAAATAAACAAAATTAACATAGAAGCATAAATTGACGGTAGCTGAAGTAGAATAGTAAGATTAGGATGGGAAAAATTGATAAAATGGAAATTGAAAGGAATGGAAAGGAAGATGGAGATAGTATTGGATGGTTGTATGATAGGTAAGGAGGGAAGAACGTGGCCAAAATTATAGTAGAAGATAAATTCGGAGACTTATTGCAGAACGAAGTATAGGAAGCTAAAAGAGTTTGAGGATAAATAGCGGACTATATTTGAAAGAGGACGAAAATTAGGTGAGTGAGAAGGAAAAGAGGATGAAGAAGAAGCATGAAGCACATATAAGCACAATGGTAGCTCAAACAGTACAGTAAAATGAGGTAATATCTAATTATAAATGGGGAATATTGTATGTATGACAGGTGCGGAGGAGAGGATCTTAAGGAAATGTTAGTAGTGTAGAAAAATTGTGAGAGGCTTAGACGAGAATGGACTAGAAAGAAGGAAGGGGTAAGAGTGTTGGAGAAGATGAATGGAGGAGTGTGAGAGAGAAAGAGGTGTCGGGGAGGAGGGTATATGACTTGGAAGGAAAGTAGGAGAAAGAGGAAACGGAAGTAACATAGATCCATTAATTGATTGGGGCTGAAAACACTCAATCATATTATTGATTGAGAAGAATAGAATATCAAGATTGATAGGAATTTTATGTGTGGAATGGGTATGACAGAGGTTAATGGTTCAAAATTAGGATGTTCCTAATCCCTCAAGAGATGGAGGTAAAAGATATGAATGTAATGGTTGTATGATAGGCGAGGAGGAAAGAATGGAAAGATAGTGTTGGGGTGGGGTGGATAGGAGGAGAATGGATGGAAGAGGTGAAAAAAGGCTAAAAATGTTGCAGAAGACGAGTGGAGCGGGGAGAATAAATAATTCCGAAGGAAAATTGTGAGGAAAAGGCAACGGAAGTAACATAGAAGCATAAATTGATGGTAGTTAAAATAGTACAGAAGATGGGGATGAAAACACTCCATCACATTATTAATTGAGAAGAAAGAAGCAACAAGATCGAGATAAATTTGATGAGTGGAAATGGTTATAAAAGAGGGATAAAGATTTGAAATTAGGATAATTATAATACGTGAGGAGATAAAGGTAAAGATCTTAAGTGTAATGAAATGGTAGTATGATAGGTGAGGAGGAGAGAATCAAAAGATAGTGTTGGGAGTGGAGGAAATGAGAGAAGAACGGATAGAAGAGGAAAAAAACGTAAAAAATGTTGCAGAAGACGAATGAAGGGGTATGGGAGCAAAGAAAGGGGAGAGGACAAATAAATGCGATAGAAAATAGGAGAGAAGAGAAACGAAAGTAATGAAGGAGCATAGATTTATGGTAGCTGATATATCACAGTAAGATTGGGAGAAAAACACTCGATGACATTATTCTTTGAGAAGAATGAAGCATCAAGATTGAGATAAATTTGATGATTGGAATAGGCATAATAGAGGAGTGAAGGTTTGGAATTAGGATGGTCATAATACCTGAAGAGATAAAGGTAAAAGACATAAATAGAATGTAATAGTTGTATAATAGGTGAGGAGAGAATGATAAGATAGTGTTGAGGGTGAAGGGAATGATGAGAGAGTGATGGATAAATGAGGTAGAAAAAGGCACGAGATGGCGCAAAAGACGAATCGAGGAGTATGGGGGAAAGGGAGGGAAGGGGGAATAAATGAATGCAAAGGAGAGGAGGAAAGAAAGGAAACAGAAATAACAAAAAGCATAAATTGATGATAGGTGAAATATTACAGTGAGATGGGGATAAAAATACTCGATGGCGTTACTCATTGAGAAGAATAAAGCATCAAGATTCATTGGAATTTTAAGTGTGGAATAGATATGAGGTTTCATGGTCTGAAATAAGGATGTTCATATTCCCTAAGGAGATGAAGGTAAAAGACATAAATGGAAAGGAATAGTTGTATGATAGGTGAGGAGAGAATGATAAGATACTGTTTGGTGTGAAGGGAATGAGAGGAGAATGGATCAAAGAGGTAAAAAAGGCTCGAAATAGTCCAGAAGATGAATCGAGGAGTATGGGAGATAGAGAGGGGAGGGGGAATAAATGAATGCAAGGAAAGGAGAAGAGGAAGGAAACAGAAGTAACAAAAAAGCATAAATTGATGATAGCTGAAATATTACAGTAAGATGGGGATGAAAGCACTCGATGACATGATCAATTGAGGATACCAAAGCAATGAGATTGATTGAAATTTGAAGTTTGAAATAGATATAATAGAGGTGTAATGTTTCGAAATGATAATATTCATAATTCCTGAGAAGATGAAAGTGAAAGATAAAAATGGGATCGAATGGTTGTACGATTGGTGAGGAGGAGAGGATGATAAGATAGTGTTAGGGGTAAAACTAAATGAGAAGAGAATGGATGGAGAAGGTTAAAAATGCTAGAAATGTTGGAGAAGATGAATAAAGGAGTGTGAGAGAGGAAGAGGGGTAGAGTATATGACTTGGAAGGAAAGGAGGAGAAAAAGGATACGGAAGTAAAATAGAAGCATAAATTGATGGTAGCTGAAACTGTACAGTGAGAAAAGGAGTCGATCACATTTAAAATTGAATAAAATTGACCATCAAGATTAATAGGAAACCTCATGTGTAAAGGAGATATAATAAAGATGCAGTATTCCGTAATAAGGATGTTTCCCATTCTTGAGAAGAAAAGAGTTAAGAGATATAAATAGTGCGGAGAAGAGAATGTGAAAGGATGGGAATGAATGTGAGAGTAAGTTCTTAGAGAATATGTGATCACTGGAAGGAAGACAAGATCCTGATTGGGTTGTAGTTTCGATAAGAAGAATAATAAGAAGAATGAAACTGTAGCAGGGGACCGTTTAAAAGTCCCGCCAAGGCCAGATGTAAGAAAAGGAATAGAAGTAAAGGTGGTGTTTGCGGTCGAGAGCCAACTAAGCAGCAGTCCCACCATCTCTCCAGCAATGGCATCAACCTTCTCTCATTTTCTTTTATTCTTACAAGCACGTCCATTTTGCATTTACTTTTCACATTTTTTACTCTCCTGTCCCATGACTCTGCAATTACCATTGAGCAAAAATGTATGAACATGGTAAGACGAGAAGTGCATGTTATTTTGAGACACATTTTAAAACTATATACCCGTTTTACGGTTTTTTCTTTTTATAGGACAGGCTTCCATATCATCTGCAATAATATTAACACTGTTATGTGTGTCCTCTGCAACTTCTGAGAGAGATGCTTCTATAGAAATGTGAAATTATAAAACATAAGAAAATTTTATTCTGTGAGAAAGAGTTATATCACAGTGGCCTTCTTTATGGTATTGGCGGAGTACCTTAAATGGGAAGATTTTCAACGAAATAGTCAAATTTTTAACTGATTTTTCGAACTTCCAACAAAATAGCTTAACAAATGACCTAAGAAGATGATTTTTGAAACAGCTATAGGAACAATTTTCTACTAAGAAGACGAATTTTTAACGAAATAAATGATTCTCTTGGATATTGGTCAATTTCTAACTAACTCGAAGATATTATCCTCTAACAAAAACGATTAATTTCAACCAATAAACTTCAATAATGCCTCAACGACATTATGGAATTTTCATCGAATGAGATGAGTCTTGAACCAAAAAAATGACTTTCAACAAAGTAGTTCAACTTTCAACCAACTGGTTGAATTCCTCACAAAAAAGATGACTTTTTAACAGAATAGTTGCATTTTTAACAATATAACTCAATCTTCATCTAAGCAGTAGAATTTATGACCAAAAGAGATGAACTGCGAAAAAAAATATTTTGAACAGCAACCAAAAAATATTACTTTTCTTCAAAAATAGTTGGATTTCCGTTTCGAACTGTACCGTTGCGGGGACTATAAAAAAAAATTGAATAACAGAATACAGGAACCGAACTACAAAATTTTCAAGTTAAATACATGAAGTTTTCACAAAATATTGAAATTAGTAGCCGAAAAGAATAAATAATCGTCAACCAAAAAAAGAAGATTGTTAAAGAAAAACATGAACTTTTAACCAAATAGTTTAATTTCAACTGAATAAAAAATCTCTTCAAAAATCGAAGTAATCAAATTTCTAGTCGAAAAACTAATTCTTAACAAGAAGAAAACCAATTTTCCAACAAAATACTTACCATTTTGCCTAAATTGATAAATTTTTAGCTGAGAAAAATCTATTTTCAACTGGATACATCAATTTCATAGCAAAAAGTTTAGTTTTCGAAAAGAAATTGATGATAAATTTGCAGTTAGGAAAAAAATTACAAAAAATTAATTTTCAAAACAGTAGTTGAATTCTAACCAAAAAGACGAATATGCAAGTAAAATGATAAATCTCAAACCGTTAAATACGAAATTTCTACTAGGAGAGGTGAATTCGAGTTTCAACCAATTTGTTGAATTTTCAATCTGAAAAGGCGAATTATCTACGATACAGTCGACTTCGCAACCCAAAGGATATAGATTTTTCACAAAACAATCGTAATTTCAATTGAAAGAAAATTTCCTTCTTAATAAAAAACAGTTGCATTTCAAAGTTTAGAAAAGTAGGAACTATTTACTTAACAGTTATTTTTTATATAAATAAGGGTAGAATTTCTTTCAGAAGAAATGGAAAATTCAGTGCTTCAAAATATTTCTTATAATTTTAAGTTTGAATAATAAAATTTTCGAGAAAAACCCAATTTCGATGTTACGGACATTTTTTATAGTGTGAAAGTCAACTGTTTCGTGAGAGATGAGACCTATCAGTTTCATAAAAAATCTTTTGTGGTGTAAATTGCAAAATTCCAATACTTTTCGTTTATAAATTTAAAAACTTGGTGAAAAATTAATTTCGTGGTTGAAAATTGAAGGGTTTGGTCGAAAGTTTATACATTTGGTTGAGGATTAAATTAGTTTGTAACAAAAAGTTTTTGTCTGATTTCAACTGGTTGAAAATCCTTCCTTTTTCTATTAGGATGACATTTTTTGAACGAAAAATGTAATCTTTCTTCTTTTGGTCGGAAAGTTATGGTTTCAAGTTTGAAATTCAACTGTTTTCCTCTAAATTTCTTGTGTTCTTTCCTTGGAAAATTTTTCCCTCGATAAAAAACTAATTTCCTTGCTAAAAAATTATACCCAGTACATGAGAAATTTAGATATTTTGTTCAAAATTCAAATATGTCTTCGAACATTCCGATATTCTTCTGAAAATGCAGCTCTCTTGTCGAAGAAATCTCTTTCGATTGAGACTTCAACTTTTTCGTAGAAAATTCAGTCCTTTAGATAAATAATTAACCTAGCATGTAAGAAAAAAACACTTTCCCGGTTCAAAATGATTTTTTTCAAATGGAAGTATTTTTCTGTCCTAAAAAGTTGATGAATCAATTCCTAATTTGAGAATTTGTGGTTTTTAGTTGAAAATTCAAGAACTGGTAGGAAGTTCATATATTTATTTGGAAATCCGTCTTTTGGGATAGGAAAATATTAGAACTTGCTGAGAATTATTTTTTTTGTCCAAACTTTAATTATTTTGTTATAAATGCAACAATATTGCTGAGGGCATTTCTTTTGGTTGATAATTTAAATTTTCAGATCAATAATCAAACTTTTATGGTTAAAACTGATTGTTTTTATTTGAAAACTTAAAAGAATTGAGAAGAATCAATTTTTTGAATAGATAGTCAAGTACTTAATAAAAAATTTAACTATCTCTTGGTCGGAAATTAATTCATTTGGTTGAGGACGAAACAAGATTGTTAAAAAAAAATTTTCTTTGATTTCAAATGGTTGAAAATTCCTTTATGTGTTGAAATGTTATTTTTTGAAACTGAAAATTTGGATTATTTTTTTTCAAAAACTTGTAGTCTTGAGTTGATAATTCAACTATTTTCATTTACATTTCTCGTTTTTTTTCCTTCCAGAATCTCTTTCTCGATATAAAACTAATCTCCTTCCCAAAAAATTCATCTCAGTAAATGTAAACATTGAAAATTTTGTTCAAAATTTGAATATTTTTTTGGAGCTTCCGTTATTCTTTCGAGAATGTGGCTATAAATAATTGAAGAAATCTCTTTTGTTGAGAAATCAACTTCTTCGTATGAAATTCAGACTTTGGAAATAATAATTTATCTAGCATGGTGAAAGAACCACCTTTTTGGTTCAAAATGAACTTTCTCGTAAAATATTCCACAGAAATAAAGAAATTTCAAACTGTTTTTGGTTGAATTGGCTAAATTATTTTGTTTATTATTTTGATTACTTGGACAAGAATCAATTTTGAGATTGGATAGTCAAGTATATAATTGAAAATTTGACTTTATCTTAGTCAGATATTTACTTATTTGGTTGAAGACTGAGTTGGATTATTAAAAAGAAAAATTTATTTGATTTCTACTGGATGAAAATTCTTTCTTTTTCCGTCGAAATGTAATTTTTGAAGCTGAAAAATCAGATAATCTTTCTTTGGTAGAAAACTTGTAGTTCTGAGTTGAGAATTTATTTTTTTCTATTCAAGTTCCTTGGTTTTTTCCAAATTCAAATATTCTTTTCTATTCAAATATTTTGTTCTGCATATTAAAAAGTAGCAATCTTGTTGAAGAAATCTCTTTTGGTTGAAAATTCAACTCCAGCCTATGAGATGCAGCCTCTTAGATTAATCCAAAATTAACTACTTTGTTGAAAAATGAACTTTTTCGTTAAAATCGTATTTTTTACACCAAAATTTCACTATGTACTTTGTTTAGGACTAAAACCCACTTTGTTGGCATTTTCCTTGTTGTTGAATTTGACTTGTTAAGAATTTGTTTAAACTCTTGTTTGAAAGTAATTTTCCAAACTGAAAAGTTGATTAATCAATCCACAATTGAGAACTTGTGGTTCTCTGTTAAAAATTCAAGTCCTGATAGGAAGTTCATATATTTATTTGGAGTTCAATAAATTAATTGGGAAATTCGTCTTTTGGGGAAAGAGATGAATCAAAATTGCTAAAAGTTCATCATTTTGGTTGAAACTTAAATTATTTCTTTATGAATGCAGCAATATTGTTCAAAGCATTCCTTTGTGTTGAAAATTAAACAGTCTTGGAAATAAACAACGACTTCCAGTTTAATTTTGTTAAATTTTTTTCATTATTTATAATCACTTGGGTGGGAATCACTATTGTGATTGGAAAGTCAAGCATTTAATTGAAAATTTCACTATCTCTTGGTAGGATATTTATCCAGTTGGTTGAGAACTAAACTAGTTCCTAACAAAAAATCTTCCTTTTATTCAAATATTGAAAATTCCTCCTTTTTATTGTTAAGAAGTAATTTTTGAAACTTGAAATGTGAACATTCTTTTCCTGGTCGAAAACATGTAAATCAATTTGAAAATTCAACTATTTCCTTGTAAATAGTGTATATTTTAAAAATTTGTTAATCAATAGGGTATTTATCTTTTTGGTAGAGAATTCACCTTGGTAGATATAAAATGCAGCTATTTGGTTACAAATTCAAATATTTTGTTTAAACATTATTTATTCTGTTTCATATGCAACAATATTATCTTAGTCATTTCTCTTGGTCGAAAACTTACCTGCTTATTAATAAGTTTATCTTCTTAATATGAAAAACCTTTTATACTGGAAAATTAATTTTTTTTGTTTTTGAAAATAAAAGGAAAGGGAAGAGAAGGAGAGAACAGGAAAGAAAAGGGAAGGCACGAAGAGGAAAGGAAAGGGGAGGAATGGAAAGGAAAGGAAGGAATCGGGAAGAAGGTATGAAGAAAAAAGGTGGTTGGGATAAGGAGGAAAGAAAGGAAGGAAGGAAGGAGGCGCTATGGATCCGACAGGAATCGCTGATCGCTCGGAGGGTCTCCTTGGCTCCGGTCAGTGCCTGGCCACGACGAACTTTTCTGCACCTTGCGGGCGAATGACCGTTACGTTTTTTCGCTCCAAGGCTGAGTATCCTTTCTTTATACCCTCGCCAAAGACGCATTCTCGCCAAAGAAGCAGGCTCGACAACCATAAACTTTATAGACAGATATCAACTTTAGAAAAACTTTTCACTTTTCAAACCAATCTCTTACTTGAATCTTACCCTCCCGGGTTTCGGACGTTTCTAACTTTGCTCTGACTTCACACGAACTGTAGGGATCAAAGCTGAATTCGATTAGAAATTCGTGTAATTTTTTTGTGACTTCGTAATTTGATAATCCCTGTTGCCGACATATTACCGACATCAGAACCTGCAGTGGTTCATGTCCATGCTAAGCTTCTAGAACAATCCTTTGACGCCATACAGAATGATGTCGACATCCTTAGGATGATAAATAGGAATCTGATTATACCCACTTTCGTATCTCACAAATGCGGATTATCATTCTATACGACGTCACATGGATGTTCTAGAAGTTTAAAATGGACACGAACCACTAGAGGCTCTGATGCAGGTAACATGTCGGTAATAGGGATCTTGAGTCAGGAATGCCCCTCCTCATCTACATTTGTGACTTTTGCAATTTTCAAGTTGGATGTTCCGAAAAATTAGACGTATTTTCTACGAATAAGATTTTCTAATCTCCTTATATGGAACAAAAACGGTTCTCAATTCATGTTGTAAAAAAATTTCTTTCTAGCTCAGCTTGGGTTCAAACCTAGGTCTTTAACAACAACAAAATAGTTTTTTCCGAAATAGTTCAATTCCGATCGAAACCGATTTTTCAAAAAAAAAAATTTTATATTTAAAATCACATTCCAATTCCAAATTCGCGATCCAAGGAAATTTATTTCCAACAAAATAATCCAATCCGTGAAAAAAATTCCTATTTGCAACCGGAAAATTGTATTTTAAATCAACAAAGATGAATTTTCATACCGAAAGGATGATGATCTTATACGTCAGGAAAAAAGCAACGTTTTTTCCCACAGACTTTTTTCCATATCGTGCAATATTTGACGTGGAATTCCCATTTTGGTTTCTATTTCTGAATTTTTAAAACGCTCCAACTTCTTAATTTTTCACTCTAAATAGCTGGCTAGCGAACTTATATCTCCTTTCGAATCCATTAACAAGTATACCATAGACGGATTAGATCCGTTCATTTTTTCGCAGGTTATTGTTTCTATTGACGGACGAAGCTAATACTTTCTTAATCTTAAATCATGAGAATGTAATGAAATTGATGATTTTTCATCATTTTTTGTACAGCTTATTTATGAATTTCCAATTTTCTAAAGAAATTTGAAAATTTGTTACAATCATCTTATGCGGCACGAAGAAAACAATGTTTTTCTCCCTCTGAATTTTTTCTATATCGTGCGTTGTTTCGCGTAGAATCTCCATTTTCGTTAGTATTTTCGGATTTTGAAAATGCTATAACTCTAACAATTTTGTGTTCATCCAAAAAAGTTTAGAGCATGAGTTTCTCAAATCTTTGAACGCTGCATAAAAACGTAAATGGAATTCAAGAATCTCGAGAAGAAATGTCTCAAAAATTTCAAAAATGCTATAACTTTTAGAGTTTACATCCAAAATAGCTGACCTTCCTTCTGGACACAATACCAAATATACCAAAGACCGATTAGATCCGTTCATTTTCTCTCGAGTTATTGTTTTTATTGACGGACGGACGGATATACAGACCAACAGACAGAAACCATCGCCAAAACCTGATTCTCAGCTTCAGAGGGTCTTGAAACGTGGGGATCCGTTGAAAATCCAAGATAAACAATTTCGGACTCTGCTAATACTTCCTTTAATCTTGATCATGTATCTGTATGTCTGTCTGAGCACGATAAATTAGGAAAAAACTAATCTGTTCAATCAGCCTGTGGTTCACTTTTTTAGTGCTAGCAACTAAAAGTCTAGTTCGTTAGCCAGCTATTTCGGGGAAAAATTCAAAAAGTGAGAGCATTTAAAAAAATTTTTGAACTATTTTTTTCGAGCCTCAAAAATTGTTAGTACGACTTTTCGTAATGTTTGATGAGTGGAAAAATTTATCCTCATGATTTTTTTTTCATGAAAACAAAATCTTCAGAGTGTGGACATTCATTAAATTTGAAAATATAAAGAAAAATGGGGATTTTTAGCCAAAAAATGTAAGATATGAAAAAAAGTAAAGGCGGGGGGGAGGTTTCTTTTTGGGAGCCCTAAGAAATAATCTTTGAAAATTTTTGAAATTCCTAAAAAAATCGAAAATTCAAATTTTGATGGCACTAAAAATAGTGAAAAATGGAAGCTCCCATTTTTTGGTCAAACTATGCAAGGTGCGGTGAAATATAAAATTTAAAAAATTCCGTAAAATTGCCATCTTGATCGGACAAGTAGCTTTGGCTCCATTCATGAAAAACCATAATAAAAATTGGAAAAATTGAACTTTGAGCCAATTGACACTAGCTTGGGAAAAATCAAATTGATACAAGTTCTTAACTAGAAAAAGGAATAAGGAGAAGGAGGAAGGAAGGGAGGAAGAGAGGAAGGTGAGAAGAGAGGGACAGAGGAAGGAAGGGAGGAAGGAAGGAAGGAAGATAAGAACGGAGGAAGGGAGGAAAGAAGTAAGAGAGGAATACAAGAAGAAAGGAAGGAAGAGAGGGAGGAGGTGAAAGAGGGAAAGAGGGAGGGACGCAGGGGATAGAGGGAAGGGAAAAAAGGATAGAGGGGCTAGAGGGAAGAGGAGATGAAAGAGGGAAGAGGAGAGATGGAGAAGGCAGAGGGAAGGGGGGAGGGGGGGAGAGGAGGGGGAGGGGGAAGAGGAGAAAAGGGGGAGAGGGGAGAGAAAGGAGGTTAGGCGGAAGGTAGGGAAGGGAAAAGTGGGAGTAGAGGGGAGAACAGAAGAGGGGATAGGATCAGAGAGGAAGGAGAGAGGTGGAAGAGCAAGAGGGGATGGGAGGTGTGGAAGAGGGGTTTGGGCAGAGAGGGAGAGATGAAAGATGAAGGGAGGGTGGAAGATTGGAGGAAGGAGATGAGAGGGAGGAGAAGGGTTGGAAAAGTTACGCAAAGTTGGGTTTGGAAACATGATAATTTGAACATGTGGAAAAGGATTTCCTCAATTAACAGGGAAAATCCATTCATTCTATTCATTTGGTGGTAACGAAAACAAATGAAGTGAAATTTCATGTGAAATCAGATTGCGAGAAAAAACTTTTTCAGGTTGGAATGCGCATTTTCATTAGTGAATGACGACCCCTCGAAATTGGGTAACACAGCAAAACTCGGCTTGAGTACCAATTAGGTTGTGGCCCAGTATCTCTATGGAAAATACACTCCCTGCAGTTGAGTCTGCAACTCTCATCTCTACTTCTATATACTCTTATCCTTATTCTTATCTACCCCTTCATAGGACCACTCTCCACTTAAATCTACTATCTTCGTTGCCCAGCAAGTGTCTGTGTATGTTCGAGGTTCGGCAGGCAGCACTGGGCGTGAAGTAGTAGTGATAAGTGTTGTGAGGTTTTTTCTAAAGCTGTGACTACGAACATACTGATTTCAAAATTGGGTATCGGTTTATGGACAAAGAGAGCTCGGGTTATTCGACAAGGTTCTGAGGTTCTGGGCATCAGAGATGGAGGCGGCACGAGCATTCTGGTGTGTGGAGGGGAAGACGAGGAAGTTTGAAATTGATTAGTTTATAACGGAGGTAAGATGAAAGGGAAAATAAGATAGAGGTGATGTCAATGAAAAAAAGGTAGGGAGAAAGTGGGGAAGAGGTAGAGCAAGAAATAAGGAGGGAAATAGCGGAACTCAGAAAAGATATGAAAAAAGAAAAGTAGGAGAGAATTAGGGGGGAAAGATGCAGAATCTAGAGCCAAAACTGGAGGAAAAGGGGGATCCTAGAAAAAGGTAAAGAAAATGGGAAGGAGGTTGGAAAAAATGCAAAGCTCAATTCAGAAGTTCGAAGGAGGCGAGATGGGGAATGAGAATAAGGAAGAGTTGATAAAAATATAAAGGAAGATGAGAAGAAATAAGAGAGGGAAAAACAGGC